>UELV01111940.1:0-14917 GCA_900490015.1 Megastigmus stigmatizans
TATATATATATATATTTATATATATATACATATTTATAATATGTATACATATAAAACATTTGCAGCGAAAAATAAATACTAGAGTAAGTAAGACGCGGTATATGTACTTTACACTGTTTTCACTTGTTTTTCTCGTATATAGATTCGTTTTCAGAGTCCTCGACCAAGAAATTCTTGCAAGTCGTGCTTAATGCATCTAAAATCACGCCGCCCTAATACAAAATTCATTAGACAGTTATATCACCGTGAGCGTTGGGTGGTAGACCCTCGCTCGTAGCTCTTGCGTACACGTTGGAGCACGAGTTTCGCACATTTTGTATATATATCAATCTCAAGAATATCTAATTTATCGAATGATCGGCGTATTTCGATCGAGATTACACACTTGCACACAGACAAATACGTACACACACTAAATTATACGACCGATCAATGTGCAAGTTAAACATTTTCTTTTCTCGCTTTTCGAAAAATTTTATCACATCTTAACCGGTCCGAAAACCTCTCATAATTAATATAGTGCTAATTTTGATCTTATACAAGTCCAGTTTCTAAACAATACGGTATTTTAGCTTAAACTCTTCATAAAATCGCGCCATTCAACAGACTCTAAACAAGTTTTAACAAGCTAGTCGGCAATAAAGTAGATGCTCCGCGGGTCCGCGGGTAATTATTTTAATTCAGCGACTTCACACCAGCGTCTCTCATCCCCTTAATTAAAACAAATATTTGATTAAGGCTGTTGAGAAGCGATGAAAGCGAGCGAGAAAATGCGAGTAAAAAAAGGGCGTTTCAACGAAATCTCGATCGAAGCACGCAAGAGCATTCCTACCGTGAAAAAGGCGCGAGAGACGATGGCGTTGCACCGCCAAGACACGTTTCGCCCTTATTCATCTCCGGAACCGAATGACTCTTGATTCTTTTCAACGCGGCGAGTCTGAGCTCTGCACAGTCAGCGCTCAACCGACCCATGCGCTCCTGGAGTTTTTTCTCTTCTCTCTCTCTCTTTCTTCTGCATATACCCGCGAGGTTCGCGCTACGAAAAATCCCACCACTCGGTTACGTCGCTTCGTAAGCTGCACAATAATAATAATCATTTACCGCGGAACACCACATCCGTTTGTACCGCGACGATTGCCATGAGAGCAGTGTTATGTATACTGTACGCGCAGTGGCGGCATTTTTCGTTTGCCCGTGCCGTCGCATCGCGCCATTATATTCTGTTTGTCTCGCACGTGATGCCTAATCAGCGATGCCCAGCGGATATACAAAGAAGAACGGAAAAAAACTGACGAAATATATGACGATGACAATGAAAAGGATGACAAATTTTGCTAAGAGAGAAGAGAAAAAACTCACGTCTTTTACGAAAAATTACTCCAGCTACGTTAAACCCTCGTTAAATTAAAACATAACGACTAAATTAAATTGTAAGTATTCTATTTACAGACTTTAGCGTGCCACGCACATCTCGTTTATTTATATATTTAATATACCTCTTTCGCCATTTCGCTCTTTCGAACACTCGTTTTATTTTTCTTTGTCTTGTACATATATTCTCCTGGCAGCGTTGGTTATGCGAAACTCACACCGCATTCCCCACACGAGAAGATAACATTACACTTTTGCCGATTGGCTTACATCTCTCTTCTTTTTATTTACACACAAACACTCGCGACTCCTATTGCACTTGTATACACGCAAGCAGTCTCTGTCATTCAGTCTCTATAAACTCTCTCGTAGATGTGTCGTTTACAATAAAAAAAAAAAATGAAAACTTTTACAGAAAAAAAAAGAATCATACAAAAAGTTGTTAACATACAAAAAAACTAATGAAGAGATAAGAGCGAAGCACGAGTTAGATGTGAACGGCGAGTGTCCTGGATCTCTCCCCCGTCGTCGACATCTGATTGTTGTGCTGTCGTCGCACTGGCGGTGGTTGTCGTCTCTGGGTCGTCCGCTGATTGTTCGGCACATCCGGCAGCGCGAATCTCAACTTCTCCCAGAAGAGCTTGTCACCCCACTGTAGATACGTATTGGTTTTGAGGTACAACCGGATGTCCGGATCCAAGTCACGTTGTGGCACGTCGCCTACCAGGACGAGTATCAGTCGCCGTCGCCTATCGCGCAGCACTTGGTGGTGCGCCGACTTGAAGTCGAAGCGACACCACTCGGACTTGATAAAGTTCTCCGAGAGCACCATGATGGTCCTGCGCGAGGACTCGACCGCCTGGACGATGGTGTCGGCGATGAAACTGCCCACCGGGAAGTCCCTGTAATGGAGGCATAGCTTGTAGGAGGGGTTACCCATCTCCAGGACCGGAGCCAGCTCCTCGGCCACGAAAGCCTCGTCCTTGGAGCTGTAGCTCACGAAGGCGTCGAAGAGCTTATCGCGATCCTCCCTATCGACGTCTGCGTGTCGATAGAAAATCCGGACGCCGAATCGTGAATGAAACCACACGCGCATCTCGTGGCGGAAGAAGAAGCCGAGCATGCAGATAAGCAGGAGCAGGAGAAAGGCCACGAGCGTGCTAACGAGAAGCGGCAGATAATCTTCCAGCGCTTGCCTTTCGATAATGGTTTTCGTGAGATTGCCGGCCACGCCGTTCTCGATGCTCTCCAGGTCCGTGCAAATCGAGCCGTTGACGTCGTAGCCCTTGCCGGTCATGAGAAAGAAACCGTAGCCCTCGTCACTTTCGCCGAGGTCATTAGCGTCGCGGAAAATGGCCTCCTCCGCGGTGGAGCCGTTGTAGATGCACCGCAGCTCCATCCCGTCGATTACCCGTACACCCGAGCTCTTCGCCCACTCGCGATACTCCCGTATATAATCGCAATTGCAGGACCATGGATTGCCGGCGAGTGTGACCTCGATACTCGCCGGTAGCGACCAGACCGCCAGGGTCGTTAAGCGATTGTTCTGGAGGCGCAGCGTCATTAGCGAGCGAAGCGTCAGGAAAGTTTCGTTGGAGATGACCGAGAGTCGATTACGCTCGAGCCGCAGTGTACGTAGGGCCTCCAGGCCGGTGAACTCGTGGCCTCTCAGTTCCCGCAAACCGTTGTCCTGAAGATGAAGGTCTTCGAGATTCCGCAGACCGTTAAATGATCGATTCTGGACGATCTCGATGTTGGATGCATTGAGAAAGAGCATTTTCAGCTTCTTGCGCCCGATGAAAGCGTGACTAGCTATGACGCGCAAATCGTTACCATCTAAGTAGAGCCGAGTCGCGTCCATCGGAATCTGTTCCGGCAGTTTTCCCACGTGTCCACCCATCGAACAGTCCACCACATTAGCCGTCCATGTATCGTCGTGGTAGCACGTGCAGTTCGTCGGACACGTCATCTCGCAGTCGCAGGCATCGAAATCGCAACAGTTGCAAAGCGTGAAACAGTGCGTATCGTATTTACAGAGAAATTGCGAATGTGAAGCCTCCACAAGTGGTACGTAGAGCTGCTCCCGATCGAACAAGAGTTCGCAGTAAATGCTTTCCAGATCCATGACACGTGGTTGGATGCGACTTTGATCTTGCCGATTAACGTGCTTCAGCCACTCCATGGTGCACTCACACAGATAATTGTTATCGCCCATGTAAAATTCAGGAAGAGACTTTTCCGGCGGCACTGCGGTTAATCGTATAGCATACGGATCTAGTCGCCGTATGCGATTACCTTTCAAGTCCACGCGCGTTAGATTGGGCATCTTGAGGAAGGTGTAACTTTGCACACGCGATATCAAATTGTCATTTAAATAGAGCATCTCCACACTGGTCGGTATAGCACTTCCGCTGATCTCCGTGAGTTTATTTACACTAGCATCGAACGAGTTGAGTTGGAGCTGCGATTCGATTTCGTAATGATTGCCAAGTTCACTGATCTCGTTCGCGTGGATGTCAAGCCACTGCAGGCCTGTCGGTATCATGGCATAATCGAAAATTTTCAGCTTGTTATCGCTGACATTGAGCCAGACGAGATTTGGCAGCTTGGAAAAGAGGTTGCTAATGTCGGTCAGCTGATTGCCGTCCAGCCTGATAGCCTGGAGCTTGAGGTTTTCGTCGAAGGTGCCGGGCTCGATGTACTGGATCCGATTGCCAGATAGATTCAAGATGTTGAGATCCCTGATCTTATCGAAAATCCCCTTAGTGAGATTGCCGATGTGGTTATCGATGAGCCTTAGTCCACTGAGATGAATCATGTGATCGAAGGTGCCCTTGGGTATGCCGGAGATGAGATTCTCACCGAGGTCGAGGGCGCGCAGCAGCGGCGTAGCTTTCAGCGCCTCTGGTATAGCCATCAGCCTATTCCCATTCAAATGAAGATCTTGGAGGGACGAGGCATTCCTCAGCGACGTCGGATGTAAATCGCTTAGCCTATTATTATCGAGCGACAGGAGGCTCAGCACGTAGAGGCCGCTGAAAGTTGTGGCGTCGATGGTCGACAGCTTGTTATCGCTCAAGACCAGCGTGTGCAGATTAGATAAAGCCGAGAACGTATTCTCTGGCAAGAACTCGATGAGATTCTCCTGGAGTCTCAGAATCTGCAAACTGTAGAGATCACGAAACACCGAGGACTCTAGTCTAGTTATTTGATTGTCCGACAGGTCTAGAACCACCAATCTGACCAGTCCGGTAAAGGTAACGGAATTGATCCACTCGGCGGAGAGTTCGTTCATCGATATGTCGAGGACCAGTAGTTGCGTCAGCTCGCTAAATAGTCCCGGCGGCAAAACCGCGAGTGTATTGTTGCGCAGGTGTATCTCCTTGACATCCCTGGTATCGCCGAAGAACTCGGGTGGCAAACTACTCAGCCGATTGTTCGTGAGCTTGATCGTCGTCAAGGCGGTTAGACCCTCGAACGCTCGGTCGGCTATAAAGGCGATGTTATTGCTCCTCAAGTCCAACGAGTGGAGGCGCGATAGTCCGGAGAACGCCGCAGATGGTAATGACTCGATGCTATTGTTACTCAGATCCAGTATCCTCAGATTCGAGGCGCATCTGCTGCCCAGATTGAACTTGAAGCTCGACACCTCCCTCAATCTATTCCGCGTGAGATTGAGCACCTCCAAATTGAAAAGGGGACAGAGCGAACCCTCTGGCAAGCTCCACATATTGTTGTTGCCCAAATCCAGTCTCTCGAGCTGGCTGAGCTCCTCGGTAAAGGTGCGCTGCGAGACCTCCAGTGCCATCGAGGACCAGTCGTTGTTGTAGGTGCGCACCGTCAGATTCCTTAGCTCCTTGAGGCCCCTGAAGGCGTCGTCCGACAGATTGCCTATTTTGCAGTACTCGATAACGAGCTCCCTCAGCTCGACCAGGGGCCTGAAGCTACCGGCGCTCAGCGAGCTCTGATAAAAGAGGGCGTCGCTGCACTCTAGCCTGAGGCGCACCGTGTGATGGGGCTGTATCACGCTGAAGTTGGTGTTCTCCAGCTCGCTGTTGATGGTCTTAAGTCGGCAAACCAGGGACACGTCGTCCTCGGCATCGCCCTCGGTTAGCCATTCGCACTCGTCCGGCGCTTTGTAGCGAAGCGCGCGGCTCAGCGAGGCCCCTAGCACGCAGAATATCGTGCCGAGGAGTATCGCGAGAAAAGCAGGATTGCCCTGCATCGTGCGTCCTTCGTGCTGGTGGGGCAACTCTTTACGTGCATGCAGGACGCGCGCGTGGTGTTGAGTGCGGTGATAGAGGAGATAGAGGGAGAGCGAGGCCCTAGTGGTTTCTTTTCGGTGCTCGGTCCATCGTGATCGGCATGGTTATGAGCTTTATCTTCACATCGCACCTGGCTCTCTGCTGTCTTGCTTCTCTCGGACGCGCGAGTGAGTGGCGCATCAGCCGCCGGCGCACCGTGAGCCCACGAGCGATCTCATTTTCCTTCGCTGCTCGCAGGAGGATCGATGGCTCGAGACGCGCTGGGCATTTGTCAGTCCGTCACGATGCAACCCTTTCTCGCTCTCTCCTTCTGCTCTTTTTCTGCTTCTTCTTCTTCTTCTTCTTCTTCTTCCTCTTTCTTGTTGTCTCGGTCCTTTTGCCTCGCAATCAGACTGTTGGCTGATGTTACTGATGCCGCGAAATCGAGTATCGAGAGGTCCTCGCGAACGAGTTCATTCGGGGCGCCGCGAGCGCGCGCGTTGCCTCTCTCGAGCACACGTTCACCGTTCGACGAAACGCCACGGCGATCTTGCACTTGCACGACTCTCCGAGCGACTGGCGAACGTCTCGACGGGCCCCGGGAACTCGAGCGGCCCCGACTAGTCTTTCTTTCTCTCCCTCTCTTTCTCCCTCTCTCTCTCTCTCTCTCTCTCTCTCTCTCTCTCTCTCTTTCTTCCCTGGTCTCTCGTCCGATGTACTTAACTCGCTGCTCTCCCACCGCGCTCGCGTTCGCGCGCCTCTCCCTCCTACCTTCTACCGTCTCGCTCGGCTGTCCCTTTCTCTTCTCCGCGCGCATCGTATTATATTTTACCTGTAAGAACGAGCAGGAGGGAGAGAAAGATAGAGAAACAGAGAGAAGGAGAGAAAAAGAGGTAGAGGAAAAGAAGGAGAGAGAGAGGGAGAGAGAGAGAGCACCGCGGGGCCCGATCGTTCCGCGGTGAGCCTATAAAAACAAGACACGGATACAATCTTTGGACCCTCACAGTGGCTCGTCTGACTCGGCGCGCCACAGCCTCCGTCCTGGTGAATATCTGCTGTCCTTGTCACCTTCATTCCCCCTCCCCTCCTCCCTCTTTCTACCTTCTCCCATGCTATGCTTTCTATGTTCTCTTATACTTATCCATATTTCTTTAGGACTCAAATAGTTCTTATCATTTTTCGCGAATTACGCCGATTTACACTGACAATAATATTTTCCCCATTCAAACGGAGTATATATAATACACATATATACCATGCTTTGTGCTCGAGTAACTTCTTTTGGGAGTTTTTGAATTCAGAAAAGGAGAAAAGAGTCAAAAGCAGAGTGGCTGGTCTTTTTATACGAATCGCAGTACAAGCTGTCGATAATTAAGTCGTTCCTTCGTGGCCAAAGCTGTTTCTGTTTCGATAAATCAAATGAGATATTGAGGCCTGGTCGCCATTAGTGTCGAAAACCTTTAAGTTATAATCCAGACACTCGGGTCCAGAAAACCGACCACTTAAACGATTTCTATTAATTTCGCTACAGGTTTAGTGATATTGGACTTTAAGTTATTTCAGACCGTGAAAACAAACGGGCAAAAATATTACTGCAATATATGAGTTTATCTCATTCTACCATATGAGCTGGATGCTCATATACACCGTGAAAATAGCATTTTCGTAATGTTTCAATAATGAGCAGATAAATTTAGGGATAAAAATATAAACTACAAACTTCATATTAAATGCATGTTTTTGTCTAATTCAATATAAAAACACGCATGAATTTTAATTTTGAATAAGTCTATTCGTTAAGTATGAAAAATAGTTGAACGCGCGCGAAGTAGATAACGGTGGAGCTATACGCGAATTGATTACAAATGTAATTATTTACAGAGATTATTTGTTCTAAAAATTGCGGCTGCGTACCGAGAACGATCGGTAGAGTAATGTCTGATAAAAAAAATCTCAATGGCTCCTAGCCGCGGTGCGACCAAGGGAATAGCTGTTTAGATTTGGCATCGTAACTAGGCCAACAATAAACCACAAGCTTGCAAATCGTAAGCAACTCGAAACATTTATTAAAATTATAACACAGGAGACATAAAACTAATACTATATACTCACCTCACTACAGCACCGTTACAACATAACGTAAATATTATTTCCACATGTTCGCGGTACTGCACAGTCACGAACATTTCGGTATATATACGAACTGAATCACATTTTGAAACTGAACTCCTCGTCGAATAAAGTGTTGCAAAATACATTACTCGAGGAGAGCAGTACATGTGCAGAGCATAAACCATTGTCCTGTATACGAATAACACTCGGTTCTCTCCGGTATATACGAAAAAAAAAAAGAAAAGTACCTCGCACCAACATTCCATAAAATGTTACAACCGCTCAATATAACCGCGTCAACGAAGGATTCTTATACACATGCACAGAGGCAGGCTCCAATATAGAAAACCCTCGTCCTCGTCTCCTCCGAACTCAATTAATTTCGCCTTCGCAAGAGAGCCGAGAGAGAGAGACGACATACCGCGAAACGCCTGAGGCTCGCTCGTTCCCCCATCTCGTTGTCGTCGGAATAGCCGATTTCAAGGGTCATCTCGCGTGCACGCGCGCGCGCGACGTCGCACTTGCACCTCCACCACCACCGCCAACAGCACCAGCAGCAGTAGCACCACCACCACCACGAGGAACTTCGGAAATTGAATATTTTCCCTGGCGTCTCGTAACTCGCTCTCTCTCTCGCTCTCTCTCTCGGTCTCATTCTCTTTCGAGGTGGTTTAGTGGCTTCCATAAACCGCGAATACGACTGTGGAGGGACAGGACAGAGATGCTCTCTCGCGCGAAACGAAAGCGTGCGGACGAGAAAGAGAGAGAGAGAGAGAGAGAGAGAGAGAGAGAGAGAGAGAGAGAGAGAGAACGGAATAGAGGAGCTGCGGAGAGAAGCGAAGGAGCGAGACAAAAGAATGAGCGGGGAGGTAGGGGGAGAAGGTCAACTCCATAAGTTTTCGGAGCGGACTTTTACGCCATCGCCACTGCAAACACTTCACCTACGCGTCAGTTCTTTCCGCGGTGGGATTTTATTGAGGCAATAAACACAGCGCTTATCGTCTTATTTTCTGAAGCCGCTTCATTTTCATCTTTGTGCCTCGCGTCCGTGTATACATACTCAGCGCTAGACTGGTGTCCTCCTCCTTTTTTTTGCTGCTTTATTTGTTTTTGGCCCACTCCGTCTCTCGCGCCTTGCTCGTACTGCTTCTTTCTTCTGCCACCACCACCACCACCACCACCACCACCAACCACCTCCTCCTCCTCCTCGTCGTCCTCTTTCTTTTTTTGTGCTTGCCCCGACTCTTTCGTCCTGCTCCCGAGGCTCTCTCTTTTTATCGGCGAGACTGACGTGGTTCGTCGCGCGCAACTGAAATCTCTCGCCCGAGAGCGGATGAGCGTGTGCGCACTAGAGGAACACAAGCAAAAAACGGCCAGCTGCAGCAGCAGTAGTCGTCGTGGAAAAGGACGTGGCGCGCGGGCGGACGGGAGGTAACAGAATCGCTCGCGCGACGAATCGCTCTCAATAACGCTCGACACGCCGTCACACTTACGGCCCTTTTATATAAACTTGTCGTCTTATACAGTGGCCCGGTGTCTGCACTTCATTTTTAGCTTCTGTTAGGAAGTTAAACTAAAATCCTCAAATACGATATTTATCTCGGCGCGGTGTCGAATTCCCGTTAATTGCTTTTCATTCTTGCTTATTTTGACCGTTTCGGATTATCATGGATTGCATTCTTTCACGATTTTATCTTTTTCATATGACCTTTACATTCTTTTCGATTTACATGAAGCTTTTCGTCATTACTGTAAATACATTTAAACTGTAGAATCCTGTTTAGGATGCGACAATGGCTTGACTACATTTACAATCTTCAGAATCGTTTACAGTAACATCAACTGTATTATTAAACTAAACACTTACAAGAGGAACCCAAGGAGTCCGGAAAACAGATTTCGATGAAACTTGGCAGAGACATTCTTTGATTGAAAATATGAGATACGTGTCTCGTATTTTAGTCAAATGGGCCCTGGGTCCCGAGTTAATGCATATTTAATCAAAATATATGAGAAATTATGGTTGTATTTAAACCTTTATATATATATAGATAAATTTATTTTTTTCTTTTATATCTTCTTCTGTTTAAACACATATGATTGCTTCGCGAATTGTATTCAATTGGTGCAATCAAAGTATACTCTCCAAAACAGAAAGAGTTACAGTATATATCCATCGTCGTCGAACCAATCGAATGGCTGTTGCTCTAGCTGCTATACTCGAGAATAGAATCAGGACGTCTATCAACGTCCGCAAATTTAAATATGTATATCAACTAAAATCTTGATTTAGAAATCGACGTTCTATCAAGTTAAATCGCCGAGGTCGTAAATCAAGATTTAACGTTTTATTTTAATTTAAAATGATCGTAAAAGCACCATTATGCGTCAAACGCGTCAAAATATAAAATATTTATAATGAATAATTTAATTGTCTTATAGTTATAAATTATTTCATTCAGCGGATAAATTTAATGTCTCTATCAATCGAATTTTCATCAGCTTTATCCAAAATAGCCAAAGCTCAATATAACACTTCGTCATTCACAAATATACAAGATCCGTATAGTAAAAAAATTAGCCCAGTTTTAAGTAACGTTTAGTCATATCCTCGGTAACAGTTACGAAAAGCGCGCAAATTCAATACCGAATTCACGTAAAAACTAATCTGCGCGCCGAATTCCAAGCCAAGCAAAACCTCTCGCCGCAATAGAGTATATAAATCGTTCTCACTGCGATGAAGAAGAAGAAGAAGTAGAAGAACAGATAGAGAGGGAGAGAGAGAGAGAGAGAGAGAGAGAGAGAGAGAGAGAGAGAGAGCGTGGCAGAGGGAAAGAACTGAAGAACCGTTGCGGGTCAGTCCGGTAACGGCGAATATATCCAACATCGAAAATCCATCTTAATTTTTGCTACGGGAGAATCTCGTCCTGACTCATTTTTTTCTCCTACCCTCGCTCGCGTGAATTTGCGGAGAGCGTGTTTGGCCTCTCACTCCCTCTCTCTCTCGCTCTCATACCGGCGCTAAGCAATCGAGCCAAATTAACGCGACTATTCCGAGTCAGGGACACGTTAAGTGGCTTCCCGTAGGGCAGACAGACCGAGTGAGAGAGCCTCATCCCAAAGTTCCAGTGGGGAATCGCCGCTGCTATATACACCTCGTCCTTCTCTTTAATTCCACTCTCTCTCTCTCTCTCTCTCTCTCTCTCTCTCTCTCTCTCTCTGACTATAGACATATTCCACTCCTCGCTCTCGCGCATAATAAACGTTATCACTTGAATAATTACTCGGGCAGCTAATTTATGTCGCTAATAATTCTGCCCGTTGCCGAATGTCCGTGCTGCCCGCGGAGGTAAGCGCGAGAGCTTGAATTATCGTCATTTTTATTTAAACGGACGATCCCCGCTGAAATCCGACACTTTTTTTTACTACTCTTTATCAGACGAAAACGGGCGCTGCTGCTGCTGCTGCTGCTGCTGCCGCGCCGCCGCCGCCGCTGCTCTCCTGGCCTACCGCGGCCCACTTAAAAACCACCTGACTCTTTTCGTCATGCACTCTCGGTGTGCTTTAAAGCCCTTTCCGCGAGTCTGGCGTTTCGTTATACCACAAGCGCGTATCTTATTCCTCTGCTCTTTAAGTTTACTTCTTCCACGCGGTGTCTCGAAGCTCAAAAATTTATCGCTAAACCTCCTTTTTGTCTAATGCAAGGCGAATTAATTGAACAAATGCTGCGGAGAATCGCATGAATTATGAGGAGCATATAATATATATAAAGCGCGCGGGCTATAATTAACGCGAGGACAGCGGTGAGCGCGCGCAACTATTACAATGTCGAGCATTGCTTAATTATACAAAAAATTTATGGCAGCTGCTGCACGCTCATGTATGTGTACAAGTGTTTGTGTGTGTGTGTGCTCAACATGTCCGATATATCCGAGGGAAGAAAGATCGCCCCGCAAGGTCTGCACTGCTCGTTGTATATATTTGCGGCGCGTAAATAAATTTCGCGCTAATATACTTGTCACTTAAATATAGCAACGACCGATGGGACAACGATAGCGCGGCGATAGATCGTTCCGAAACTGCTTGTTCACTCTCTCGCTCGCCGACCGCCGCGCAAATACTCCAACCCTTTTACTCTCTCCCTCTCACTCTCTTGTTTCATCCTTCTCTTGGCCGCGAGTAAATTTAAATGAAGCCATACCTCAGCCGCTAATCTCGTTAATAGCCGATTAAAAAGTGAATGAAAAAGACTTAAAACGAGGCGCGAGCGGAGAGCTTCTCTCGGAAATTAAAATCAACTCTCCGCGAGTTTTCTCTCTCTCTCTCTCTCTCTCTCTCTCTCTCTCTCTCTCTCTCACTCACTCACTCATACTGGCAGCTTTACACTCTCAGTCTCCGTCTCTTTCGCTCACCGCTTGGCGCGACTCAATTTACACACGTGGCACGGTGCACGCGCGAGAAGGAGCGCGAACGACGTATGAACAGTTTAAAAGAGCGCGAAATGGGGATTGAATTAAAAGTTTATTGACTCCGGGAGGCGAAGGCCGCCGCATCCGCAGCAGCAGCAGCAGCAGCAGCCACTAGCTGCGCGATAGTACCGCGCGCCCATATATAAGAGATCTCTCTCGCGCACGGCGGCAGCGATGGCGGTATACGTAAGCGGGGCCGCGGAGTTGGCTCGGCACTGTTTTACGATCAGCTGAAACTGCCGCGGCAGATTCACGCCGTCATTGTGGAGGCTCCTTAACGGAATGGACCGCGACGCCTCCGCTGTACTACGAGCAAGAGAGAGGGAGAGAGAGAATTGGCTCTCTCTCTCTCTTTCTCTTTCCCTGGCTGGTTGGGGCCGGGCCCGGGGCTCTCCGACAAGATTCTCGGGGTCTTGCCTCTCCTCTCCTCGGTCACTGATCGCCCGACCATCTACCACTATCTCCACTCCTCTCTCTCTCTCTCTCTCTCTCTCTCTCTCGCTCGCTCGTCGGTCTTTCCGTTTTTTACTCGCCAGCTCGTGCTTTCTTTTCATCTCTTTTCGGTTTCGGCGGAGAGATTGAGGGAGCCAGAAAAAGAGGCGAAAGAGGAGCGTCGGTAGCGGAATTAAAAAAAAAAGCGAATCCAACGACTTATGGCATCGACTGGTATCAAATGAATTTCACGGAAAAATCGGTGCGCGCAATCCGCGGGGGCAAGAGCTAGTGAGAAAACGAGAGAGAGAGAGATAGATAGGGGCTGAGGTTTAATAGTCTCTTCTATAATGTATTAATGGCGCAATTTAATATTTTCATGTAGTCGCTGCGTGGCTCCTGCTCGCTGGAATTGTTCAACGATGACGGAAATTCAATTATGAATCTATTGAGGGACAGGATATCCTACTTTCAAGATTTATGCTCGGTCCATTATAAATATATACACTGTGAATTGGATTGACTGGTGCGCGACGACGAGATTGATTTATAAGTTTTTTCATGATCAAGGCTCTAAGTTTCAGTTGATCCTTTTTAACCCATTAACGACCAAGACCCCGAAATTTCAACATCTTTTTCAAGGCTTTTTTTCAAATAAAAAAAAAGGTTTGAAAAAATTTGAAAAAGATCATATACGACGTATTTTGAGCTGTTCTTTCGAATGGTGATACCGATTTTTTGTTAAAATACTCCTGCAAAAAAATATGGCGTGTTTTTCACGAAAAAAAGTGAAAAAATTTAGAAATTTTCAACTTTTGAATTTTTTTCATAATGAAAATGCAATGGCAATAATTCAAATCACTGCAAAAAAGTGCAATTGATATGAAAACATCACGGAAATTTTTTTGTCATGACCCTAAAATATTTTTAATCTTTCCAAAATGACCATATTTCGTAAAATCTCAAAAAACGGAATTTTCGAACAAGATATTTTTCTGATAATTTTTCAAGATTACCCGACACTTTTCGAGTTGTTTTTTTATATTTTGAATACAAAGTTCAAGTAAAATGCTTAAAGAAATATAATGGATTTTGATCAAATAGAACGGACATATTGAAATTCAAACGTTACCATCATGAATTATACTTTGGAAATAGTTTTGAGCATCAATTACTAATACATTTAGCTATTTAAATTTATCAACATTTTCATAACTTCAAAAAATCATTGACTTCTTGCAATAATTTTGCACCTTCAAACGGCTAAAAATAATGCTTATGTAATTCATTTATAGTTATACTACTGTTGTGATTGGTGTTTTCATGTAGATATATTTGTTTCATATTTCCATGAGAATTTTCATGTTACCCTGTATAACATCAATGTTCGTCAAGTCATATGTATGCTTTATACGTTTGTAAAAGTCTTCACTGAAAAATCGCTTACCTTATTCGTAATTATTTTCCTCGAATAACGAATATTGCAATATTTTATATTTAGTTGCGTATTTTTTGGTGTATACGTTTTATTGTACATTGAACATTTCTATATTGTGAATGGAATTTAATTTTCAAAATGTCACGAAAGCGATCAAAGACTATTTCTGAATTCGACGACGAACAGTATACTTCTGACGAAGATGAATCAGTAGAAATACCAAATCCAGATAAGTCTGATTGTTCAAATGATTCGGATTCTAATGATGACACTGTTGAAGCACTATCAAATATCACTTATCATAAAGCTAAAAAAAATTATCGAGTAGACCAAGCTAAGTTAGAAAAAAATCATATTTTCCATTGGGTAGATGGTGAAAAAATATATTCTTATAAGTATGAAAACGAAATGCTTTTGCCTGATCATGTGAAAAGAAAAATTCTCAAACGTGAACCAATTCAATTTGAAACTTTTTTTTCAACCGAGATAAAAGAGTACATTATTGATGCTTGTCGAGAAAATGGTTTCATGGGTGGTTTTTATTTGATTGATTCAGACTGCAATCGTGAATTCAGTAGTTATTTTCAATGTGTAGATGGTACAAAAAAAATTGGAACTAAAGAATTTGTGGTGTCACTAGCTAAAACTTACATACTAATAGATGAAAAAAACAAAACATGAAACAATAAAACTGAATCAAGAAAAAAAATGTTCCGGTTGTGGACGAAGAACGTTTTTGTTTTGTCAGTCTTGTAACATATCTCTTTGTCAATCGTGTATGAAAAATAAGCACTGAATTACAAAGTGTCAGTGAGAGGCGAGGGGACTCACTATAATCAAGCACCCCGGAC
>UELV01111941.1:0-19227 GCA_900490015.1 Megastigmus stigmatizans
ATGTAATGTGCATGAAACGATTTTAAGACGTTTTCATAACGTTTCTGCTTTTTGGAAAAAATTTGCGGCCAAAATAACGTTTAAAAGACGTTTTGAAAACGTTTCTATATTCTCGATACCTCTTGTTTGTATAATAGTAACGTATTTACAACGTTTGAACAACGTCTTTACAACGTTTGTAGAAATTTAGTTAACCTTTTAGATACAAATTTAGCGGCCATAATAACGTTTTTACAACGTTTTTAAAACGTTTGTAAAACTTTACGTGATAACGTTATAAGGTTACAAATAAAACGTTTATAAAACGTTTTAAAAACGTTTCGTGTTTGTCGGGATATTTCATAACGTGTTCAATTAAATAAATTGACGATGATTAAAGTGATTAATACTTGCTTAAGTGACACATTGCTTACCAATTATATCATAACTAATTTTAATTTATATCATTTTAATTTTGTACATTAACAAATAATCAATTTATATCATAAAGTAAATAAAATATCTGCTCGCAAGTCATTAAAAGATTTTAGAAAGTTTTCATCAGAACTTTTGTACAAAAATTTATTTTCCTAAATTTTCAACTTTGTGCTCTGCAGTCCCTAAACTTATTTTTCTTTGAAAATAAGTATTTTCATAATTATTGTAAATTCACAAAAATATTTTTACTGAAATTAGAACCGTTAATAATCAATTTTTTGGAATTATCTCGTTCAAGTGTATAAAAAAGGGTAAAAATCTATATATTGATAAACTGGTATTCTTTCTATAATAACACTTTCCACACTTTAATTCAAGCTATGACATCGATGTCTCTAACAATCGTCCGCATTTGTACAATATAAAAAAAAGATACTTACGAAATAACGGACTTGAGTAGCAATCGGTAGCTAATCCAGCTTGATGTTTAACAATACAATCGGGGCTGTTCGCAGATTTCGAAGCTGGTGCAGATAATGAGGACAGCAGCGGAGCCGGGACCTGGCGCGAGGAGCTGCAGCGCCGCTACCAACAGGAGAACGACTTCCTCGCCGAGCTGCGCGCGCGTAACGCCGTTCTTGGTGCCCAGACGCACAACAACCAGCAGAACCAGCACCAGAACCAAATCCAGCACCCGAACCAGCACCAGCACCAGAACCAACATCCGAACCAGATCCCGCATCAGAATCAGCACCAGAATCAAATGCCCCACCAGAATCAGCATCCGAACCAGATACCCCACCAGAATCAGCATCAGAACCACATGCAACACCAGAATCAACATCAGAACCAGATGCAGTACCAGAATCAGCATCACAACCAGCACCAGAACCAAATCCACAATCAGAACCAAAACGCCCACCATATCAATCAGAATAATCAGCATCAGCAACAGCAGGACCACAGCCAGGAGAATCACCAGCAGCATCCTGGGGAGCGCGAGGAGGCCGAGGGTGAGAAGCGCGACGAGACCGAGGCCGAGTGGTCCGAGGCTGTCAAACGCTGGGTCAACCGATAAATCTCGAGCCAAGTGTATCATGCGTCGTTGTAATAGCATACCCGCCTAGTTCCCTTGAAATCACCGTGTGTATACCGAGGTACGCGGAGGGAAATCGAAAACAAATCCAAATAAACACGTTGTAACGGTTCAAGAGGTATAAAAGCTGAAAACGAATTAAGTCTGTAATTTGAATCAATTCCATAATTGTGGAGCTTTGCAATTTTTAATCAGCTAGGTATATTTATAATACGAAGCTCCAATAAAGTTTCAATCTATGTAAGTCTTTATTTTAAAAAAATGGTAACCATCAAAGATTCAAAATTAAAAATTAAATAAAAAAATGAAAGAATTAATAACAATAAATATATAAATTAATTAATTCGTTTCCAGTTTATATCTTTGAAATTACATTCAAGTCCTATATCTGAGCTAAGCGTGTATACGCAAAGGTATTCTGGAAATACACAAAATCGAAAAATAATCAAAAGACATCGTATAAAAAAAAGACATGTGGACGCATGAAAATTATCATAATACTTTTAAGGGTTGCACAAAAGACCGAATTAAACGGCGAGTTTTTTCACTGCAATAAATGAGAATCGAATGTTGTTTGAACAATAAATTTTTCTTTTTCCGTGGTATAGTCCACTTTTACAGGACTTGCGATAATTAACGCTACTTGGATAATAAATCACTAGTGGCAAAGGAGTTGACCAAACCCAACTATAAACATAATGCATTGACTTAATAAATTTCCTAGTCAGTTTCTCGGATTGAGAGAAACGATAAAATTATAAGAATGTTTGGAATCTTTTGTATATTCATACGCGATTAAATTTAATATTAAAAATGCCACGCTCTCTATTACACATGAAATTCACGTATGATTCAGTGCAATGTTTATCTGAATATTGATTCATATAATTTAAGATTCATTTTCTTTTGTAATAGTATTTCACTCTTCACAGTATCTATTAGAATGAAAAAATACGATCAGCAAACCTAGCTTTATTCAATAGGAAATTCGCATGGAATTTTTTTTTGTTTTATTAGTTATATTTAATGCACATTGTTTTTTTTAAGGAATTAAAATTTTTTAATTTACAATACAATATTGGATGAAATTTTAGATTTGCATAATACAAGAGGATAATTGTACACTGACGTTTCAGCGCGATAAACTTCAAACAGACATCGTCTAAAAGTACATTATAATTTTAAATTCTCACTTCTACTCTCACAATTACTGATATTAACCAATGTAGTACTTCAAAATTGATAGTAGCCAGTTTACAGTGATGTGATATTTCAGGATTTGAATATAGCATTGGCTATTTATGAACATGAATCTACGTTTTTAAATACTGTAATATTTTATTATATTTATAACATAAAAAATCATACGAATTCCCTATTAGAGTTGATTTTTCACAAAGCGTCATTTAATGCCTTAAATCAACAGAAATCATTTCACATAGAAATTTTAAAGATTTTTACAACAAGCCTAAAGGAAATGAATACTTAACGCTTTTTTTATTATTTGTTATTTATAATATTTTAGTATAATTATTTTTAAGTATAATAATGTTGATGTTAAAATTACAAATAATTTACAAAATCTAAATCATATTTTTTTTTACTAAATTGATTGTGTTTGATTTATTATAGGTATTATTATTTTATTTTCTTTACAAATCTTATACTTTATAATTATAGCGATATAGTATACTAAAACAACGCATTTTATTTGGGAAAATACTTATACGTATAAAAGTTTTAAGCCATCATCTATTTCTGGAAAGGTGTTTTGTAGTCTGTTTATCATAGAAAGATACAATTGATCTAAATTAGCCATTAATTTATAACGCTAAAATATTCTATTGATTTATTTAAGCATTCTTTCAAATTCCTATCAACACAGCGGTATAATTTTTGCAACCCATTTTAATCATTGTTCGTCTAATATAGAGCAATGATACAATATCAGATAAGGGTCGCCCTGAAGGAACAATCAATTTTCACATACTATAATGAACGTTGTAGCAGAGTTTTTTCATTCATTGGCTTCTAAAGCTCGACGTACCGCATTGAAGTAGAAATGGCAAAATAAATGAAATTAAGAGACTGTATATAATATTGCCAAATGTTTGTTTATGTGAAGCGTAAATTATCGTAGTTGTAGCTGTCGTACAAAGCAAAATGCAGTTGTAGAAAGATAACTAATATCATTCGTCATGCCACGAACTGTTCTTCTCATATAGAAATCTATTTGCAAGTAACGTAAACAAAATGCTTAGAAATGGGGATGAGAGTTTGCTTGAACCATTTGATTGTGACACGTTCTTTTGATTATTTACGCGAAGATCGCAAATGCAGTGGCAAAACACGGAACGAAATTTCAACGCTTGAGTGTCGCAGTAGAGCCTCGATTTTTGCCTAAACGCGGCTGGATCTCGTATATCAACGTCCCAATAAAGCATCAAGCCGAGTACATTATTTCGGAATTCGTAAAGAATTTTGTCGTGATTATTATTGTTTACTTAAAAACCTAAGTCTTGCTGGAAACATTTTCAATGTATAGCTATACTTTTTATTTTCGAAAGAAAAATTCTAGAATTTAAATTATAAATTGATGATAATTAAGCACCCTTATCAAAACTTTAACTTTGTCTGTCGCTTCAATCTATAAGTAATAGATATTTTCAATTTTCGTATACTTTATACTTCTGTTTCTTTACTTCACCCTCGTGTGATGATGTAGAACGGAATTCGCCCTGTTAAAATCAAAACTCAGTACCTCTTAACAAATATCTGCATCTCCTAGTAATACGGAATCATAATACACATTGAGATTTTTATAAATATAAATTATAGATAACGAACCTGACCATGTGTAGTTATCGAGTAGCTTTTATTTTACAATAATTAGATGAATTGAATGTTTTATATTATGCGAGCATAAAAGCAGTCTTATTCTAGTCTTCCATTTCAACGAAAAACCAAAAAAAAAAAGAAAGGAGAATATTATTGTATGTAATTATTTTGCATTTGTTCATAATCTTGAGACTGCATGAATATGGAATAATTTGTTTTTACGTGCGTATTACTGGTAGATGTTAATGTAGCCTTGAAAGTCATGCTATTAAATATTACAGCTGTTGCTGAATGTTGGCCTGAGTGAATTTTTATAAGATGAATAGAGCAGTGTTTGATGGAAGTGGTGGATGATATACTTACAAACTACCAAACAGATGATGAGAACAATCGGTCGTGTCAAACATGGTTATATTCATCAACGAACTATAGCGTAAAAATTGTTGCGTGGAATTTCGACGACTTGTTCGATTGTTTATTTGAAAGGTCGTTGAAAAACATTTTAAGTATTTTATTTGTAGTTTTGCTTACAGGTGATACATATAAATAGCGAGTTATTTTAGTTCCTATGTGAAAATTTATAATGCATTCCAAAATAAAAAAAAAAGAGAATAAAACGAGGAAAAATGCCCCGCATCCGGAAACAAAAATAATAATATATAGTTATTACGAGATTGCGTTTTGTAAATTTATCTCGGATCAAACGACGTCCTAATACGATTCTAGCCAGTGTATATATGGTTTTATAATTTTTGCGTTGTCCAGATAGATGCATTGTATACAAGAATTGTGTAGGCGTTACTTGAGATGAGTACTTAATAAATTATATAATAGTAGAAGCAATGAAAATTCTTTTTCTTTGTGTTTATCCTTTATCAAATAATAAAGTTATTTCGCTGTATTTTATACATATAATAGTAGCTTTACATTTAAATTGATCAGCGAATTCACTGATCCAACACTAATTAACGCATACTACAAACTACTAAGCGTTCGTTCTATTGATCGCTAACATAAAGTGATCGGGTGTTTTAGCATTCGTATGTCTCAGTTTTATAAGACATCTTAATACACAATGTATTCTTATATCTTTATCGGTAATTCCTTACAAGCAGCATTTCGCCGTTAGTTTGATCAAAGCAGTTCCAGTTGGCAAAACCGTTATAATTTAACTGAAGCAATCTATCGTAGTTATACATAAATGCTCGGTCAATTTTATGAGGTCGCTACTTTGGCACATGCATCATTTAGTTTAAATAAAAATAGTTTCTAATCACGAAACTCAGAAAGAATCTTTTTCCATCCAGCCAGTAAATTTATTTGAAATTATGAATACTCATGCGATATAATTATAATGTTAGTGATTTATAATTGGAATATAAAAATATATTTCGAACTATTGCAAGTTACTATTTTACAAACCTTGCCACCTAAAATTTAAATGCTTTTCTTAGTTTCAATATGCCAAGTTACCAAAATTAAAAACAATGCAACAAAAAATTTGGAAATTAAATGTACCTTTTTCTTTTTTAACATAAATTATTAAATAGCTTCAAATTTTTTGTAATATGTAATATAAGAAAGACTCAAATTTGGGAATATTCAAATTTACAAAAAAAAATAATTTTTATGTAACCAGCTTATACGTGGATCTATCAGTTTTTTATCCAAGGAATATTTAATTTTAAAAACGTTTTAGTTGACTTAACTTCTAGGAGATAATAAATTTTTTTTTGAGATACACAATTCGGGAAATAACACGCCGTATCTTTCACAAGGAAAATATGCATATTTTTATCTATGAGCCCCTTATACAGAGGTCGAGCTGAAACACACAAATACAAGAATAATATTGTTGATATATCTATATCTACAAAGCACAGCGAGTTACAACGGCTTGTAGCTTCTATATATAGATATATCGACAATGTTATTTATGTATTTGTGCGATGTAGTTGGACCTCTGTAGAGATCTTATGAGATGATAAAATTATTGTTACACACTTTCATTGGCCATTAATTAAAATGTTTTGACTCGAACATTCTGGAGAGAATTTAAAATGATTACAGTCTTACATTGTAACAACAATAAAGTTAACATCCATAAATCAATTGCCTTTATTTTATAGGGCTCAAATATTGAATGTATTAATTGGCTGTCATTCACACTCAATTTTCAATGTCAATGACATTTACTGGGTGACCATAGTTTTCTTGATCTGTCTATACGAACTATTCTAAATATTATTTGAAACGTCGACATTAAATCTGCTATTATATCAATAACAATTTAGCTACAACAAAAATTTATTTACTCACATCGTAACAATTAATAATTATTTTAAATATTTTTAGCCTTTATATTATTAGTATAAAAATGAATAGAAATGTATTTAAGATTTTTAAATTAAAATAACAGTAAAAAGTACTTGGTTAAAATGATATTATAAAACGTATAGTATTCATTAAGAGATATATCTAGTTTGTAAAATAAAACAAGCAGCAATATTTTTTTTAAAATGAATGTTTCATATTTATTGGTGTCTTAAAAGTAATAAGTTAAATTCAATACACTCATTTCTTATGACAAAAGAACACAACGCATTTTTGTAAACATTTTCGTTTAAACGTGCAACCAACATCCTATCAACGATTCACAGTTGATACAATTCTTAAAACATTCAATCTTTATTCGATAATTGTAAGCACGGGTTAATACTGTTAGATATACATCACTCTTATGCTGGAATTTCAGACTAGGGACAATGTATACTGATATGTCTACATTTACGCATGATTCTATACGAAACTAACAATGATACAATGGTAGACAAACGTTATTTAAAAGAAAAAAATTAATAATCATGGAAAGTATAAATGTGCGACAACATTCATTAGCTGTAAAAAATATACTCTCATAGCTTAAAATATTTGACTCTTGTTCAAAAAATAATTTTATAGATGATGATACTTTCTCATTAAAAAAATAGTTATATAATCTGTTTTATATCACACAATACAGATGGTTCTTTTACGTATAAAAATTTGCTTAGATCAGTAAAAATTTGGTTCAACAAATCTAATCATACACAACAAAGATAAAGTTTCTAAACTGCAACAATACCATTCTGCATTGCGTCTTCCATAGTCGTTAAAAATATCATTAAAAATTTACGAATCCAAAACGAAACGGCATGTATGCAATATTAAAAAAAAAAAATTAACTATATCAAACGATGTTTTTTTAAAACAATATATCAGGTGTCGCAGGGTTGAGATACATTACATGTAAGCGAAGCTTATGACTCATGGTCGAGGTCAACTTTATGCTCGAGTAGCATATTGTTCTCGGGTGGGATCCCGATGCAGGCCTTGAGTATGTTCTCGATGGCGCAGCGCTGTCTGAACAGGGCGTTGATGACGGGCGTACCACTCGGCACCAGTGGTGCTTTCAGAAGATACGAGAGGATCGAGAGTACACTGCGGAAGCTCGTGTACTCGGCGCTCGGCTGGTCGGCCCGCTTGAAACCGATGCGCGAGCAGATTTCAGCGAGGATCACCAGATCCAGAATTATCGGACTTGCCAGGAGCGAGTCCTCGCACGTGTTGTGCACGACTATCGTGTTGTGACCGTTGAGCAGGATCTCGGACGTGTACTCGTCCATTGCGCGCTTGCTGTCGCCTACCGTGTGTTGAATAACAAAAATATACATTGTAACGAAAGGTATGTCGGTTATAATTTATTCGATGGAATGTCGCGCAAATATAGTCCAGTTAGGGATTGAAATTGAAAATACGGATGGATAATCTGCTATGGAAAAAATTCTAAATTGTAAACTGAGGTTTTTCAGTACAATTTTATCAATTAAAAATTTATTATTCAATTGAGAAGTTATCAACTCTGGTCTTCACGAGCCAGTGGGGAGGTCATTTAAAAATAAAAACAAGATTCAGGTTCTTTACAACTTTTTGAATAGATTATTGCTTCTTTTAAAGCATGCTGGAATGCTATCAATAAAAAACTGATGTTTTTTAATTAACTATTCACTGGCCTCTGGAGGTCGATAGAAATTCCATATTTATATATTAAAATTTACAATTTTCAACCGAATTCAGATTAACTATCGGTATATATATTTTGGATTATCATCTAAGATATATAGCTTAATTAAAAATTATTTTCAATATTATTATCTTTTGTCAATTTCAATTACATTAATATCTTTTAATACGGAAAATAAATTTAATAGGACAAGCTTCAGAAATGGCACGCAACAAATGAAAATATAAAATTTGCTATAATAAAATATTATTAGTATTAAGTACTATTAGCTTACCGACATAAGGAACGTATTTAATGACGACGCAATGATCTGGTTTTTCTCCAGGCTTATACAACACTTGATTCGACTGAATAATGTCGTCGACCACGTTGCTCTTTGATATCTGGAAAGAAGTTATAAATTAAATTAATTGATGTATTAGCAAAACAAAAGAAAAACAATATTAAGCATGTTAATCACTCACCTCTTTAGATCTAAATTGTTCCGGAGCAGATAGATTGTAACCATCGTTATTTCCCAAATGATTGTAGCTGACGATCGATACTGGCTTGATACCGGCGGAAACTAAAAAGTCCACGAGAACGGATTTAATCTTGGTTTGTCCCGATTTAAAATCATCCCCTCCTATGAAAGTCTTCATCCTTTCGGCAAGCTCAATTGCTCCAGGTACAAAAGTATTTTGCGGCGAACCATTTAAGTAGGTGCACTGAAATGATAATTATCTAGCAAAAAAATTCGATCGATGGGTACGTATTTTATTTCAGATTTTGTAATTCAAGTTTAAATATCCTATTTTACCAATTAACTGCAAATGATTGTATTCATTTTACACTATAAATTAGTTTTTAGGTTTATTTTATTTTACATATTATTTTCAATATTTTGTATAATTCACTTTGATCGGCCCCAGTAATAAGAACATTTTCGTTTCTTAGAACCATAAGATGTATATATGTATTCGATAATATATCACAATATTATAATATGTATAATTAAAAACATTCAATCTATTAATTCTTCTAGCCTTTAAATGTAATACATTTTATGTAATATTTTTAAGTTCGCGAAAATAGTCCTTGTCATGAATTTGCGCACAAAGTAACTGTTATTTCCGGTTACTTTAGGGCGCAGCCTTAGTGAGTAGCGAGTTATAACTAGCTACAACCAGTATACAACTCAGTTCCATATATTCTACTCCGCCCTTAGAGATAAAGGTAATAGGTATTGAGCTTTTTATTTATAGTAATATTTAAAATAACAATTAGTGAATCTACGGATGTAAAAATTTACTTTACTCTCAGACTATTATTAATACTAACGTGTAAAAGACTGCTTAATAGCTGTTATTAGAATACATAATAAAATTGAGGCGCCAAATAAAACTTGGATAAATTAATCGTTGTAATGTCACTTACACCTTCCAAAGCCGAAGCTACGGCGAATAGAGTGCTAGGACTTATCTCCGAGTGGCCTTCGTCAATTGACTTCAATAAATTGTCGGCCGTGTCGTTGACACCGGTCAAAATTTCCGCAAACCTCTCTGTATTCGCTGTCCACAGAATGATCACCTTGTCCAGATTTTTCGCTGCCTTGAAACTGGCAATGTCCTTCCGAATGGCGTCCAGCTGCGATTTCTTCGATCCCGTTATTAAATTGTTCGCTCGAGATTCCTAAAAGACGTCAAAATTTATAAAAATATAGCTGTGCATAAGGGTAAACGAAAAAAGGTAGGGCAAAACCTTTGTAGCCAAGGTATACCTGATTAGCCGCTATAAAGTCGGGGAAATAAATGCTCTTCCTTGGCTTCATGTTTCTCATGTAGGGTATCAGCTGCTTCTGCAGATTGACGTCCAAAACTTTAGCGCGGCCCATCGCGTCGGCGAGGTTCACGTCGGAAATATCCCAGCCATCGATCTCTATATCGTCGGGATTGACCATAGGCAACATCCAAGATATAGGGACGTGAACGTCGTTGGTGCCGGTGCTGCCTAATCGGACGGTCGATGCTTTGATCAACGAACCATACCTCGATTATAACTTGCCATTATTAAAAGTTGCTTTGGGGTATATTTTTAACAACCCACATAGCACGATACGTTGTAGAAACGTTTCTTCCACTTTTAGAGAATTGTTTTTAAGTTTCCAAAGAAACGTTCTAGAAACGTTTCTCCAATGTAACGTGCTATGTGGGAAAGTACATATATGGAAACGAAAATACGAATCCATAAAGTTTATCAAAACGTTTAAAATGTGATACAATTATATGGATTAGCATGAAACCATAGAGTTCGCGTAAATAAACATTGATGGATATCCAATATGAAAATTATATGTCAAAGTCTCGTTTTGAAAATCTACATAGCAACAAGTGATAAATACCAGTTGGCATGTTGGATGCCTTCCTTCGTCTCCCACGATAGATTCAATTTATTCGCTAACAAAGCCGCGGTGATGGTCGTACCATTATTTCCACCCCATCCCACCATCATCAGTCCCAACTTTGGCACTTTAATGTCGGTTTTGATGAGAAGCTTCTTCGTTTCCGGGATAATCTGAGAAAAAAAAACATCATTGCACAATATTGTACTGACCAATTCCCAGCGTATAAAGAGCGAAGGAAATTGATTTTCAAACTTACGTTGTACCTGACACTTGATCCATCACCTGTGCTCGCCACTTTAGTCGTCTGGTAATCGTACTCCGATATTATACAATCCGGCATGTACTTGACCTTCGGCGAGTCAACGTGAATCTTCAACGGCGACGACATATTCGCTTCTCGCGCTTTGCTATATATATAATCACTTATTCCACCGGCTACCGTTGGACAAGTCAGTGTCAAGGTAAAGATCCAAATTGCAGGGTCAGTACCAAGTACGAAACGTTAACTTCCCGTTTGCTCGTTATGTATGTGTAAGCCAAAAAAAAAGGGAAGGAATTGATTTTATCGTGGGCGCGATAGACCGGGAATATCGGTGAGAGTCTGAAATGCGAATGATGCGCGAACGGGGAAGCACGTGCGCTTTAAAGGGAATCGGGGAAGGATCCCCTTCCACGTTACATTGGACGCGCGCGCAAGCCGCTTGATCCCAGCAATAGCTATATATGCGATCGCCACGTGATCCTATTGTGGCCAACACATGGGGGGTAATTTACGGGGCAATTTTCACGTGTTCAAAAAGGTCTAGAAGTTTGCGAGCCTTTCTCGAGCGTGTCTCTGTACGCACAGCTGATGCAGTGTTCTACAATCAACTTACTCGAACATCCAGTAACCTTTTCTTCTTTGTTTTTTTCTTTTCTATCCTTTTGGCATATGTTTTCTTCGCGGAAGTTTTGAATCGGAGCCTTTCATATCGCGTAGCGCAAAATGAAAGATCTCATTCGAGGTTATTTCCTAAAAAGACCGTAATCTCAATGACTCGACTTGCCATTTGTTTTTAGTGCTGAATTTAATGACGCTAAAAAGTGGGCATTTATAAAATGAAATAACGAATACAGGCGATGCATTGTTCTGTAATTATTTTTACGACAAAAATCATTGATCAAAATCATTGAAGGATAAAATTTAAATAGTGTAAAAAATCTATTCACGGTATAAATTTTCATTATTTTTTTAGTTTATTATGATCAATCTTACTTTTATACTATACAAGAAGAATATATTCTTTTCTCACTTTAGTTTTTTTCATAACTTTAATGTAAGTGTGGTGTAATCCATTCCCAATAACCAAAAATAATTTTTTTTTAATTCATAAAGAATTCTTTTTGAATTCTTTTTTGACAACAAGTATTCCGAAAGAATACTTTTCCAATTCTTTATTCACCAATTATTCAAAAAGTATTCAAGAAGAATTCTTTATGAACATTTAATCCGTTTGAGTATGTCCTCTTTGTAATAATTCACAAAGTATTCATAAAGTATTCTTTTTTTCGAAGAATCAGAAACGAATGATTTGAAGTTAAGATTTATGTATTGATAAAGTAATCTAAAAGAGTTCTTTTATGTGAAATCCATAAATTGTCAAAAAATAAACAATAAGAATTCAAAAAGCATTTTTCTAGTAAAGTATTCTTTTGTGGACAAAAACAAATTAATAATTTGAAAAGTGAAACTGTATTGCACTCATTAATTATTCTATAAGAATTCTTTTATTGTACTTTTAAAAATTTTTGCTTGATTTTTTAGTAAAGATTGTATAACTAAAGCTTTTTTTTTAACAATCTCTAAGTATTATATTATATAATAGAGTAGCTTTTATATTAATGTTCGCACGCTTCACAATTTTTCGCAATTAAATTAAACACTTAAAAAAAAACCTTTTCTTACACTGGGTTCCGAACCGGCGACCTTTGGGATACGACGTATAAACCTTAACCACTACGTTACGGAACGTTAACATAACCCAAAATTTTGATTTTGCTCATAAAGACAAATAAGTCTGGAATCACATGGATGCGGCACAACCTTACACAGAATCTATTCGAGTTCAGCGCGAAAAAGAGATTATTTCTTAACCATTATTTTAAACACATGATAAATGTATATGTGGTATTATTTTTTTGAGAAAAAAGAAAGCATTATTTTTGAATACTTCTTTTAAATATAAATTACGAAAAAGAATGCTTTTTTTCGTAGAAATTATTCTGAAAAAGAATACTTTTCTAATAATATTTAAATTTTATAAAAGTTGTTTTCTGAGGAAATATAGCATTATTTTTGAATACTTTTATGTTGAGTTTTTCTTTAACATATAAATTACAAAAAAAAATGCTTTATAAATAATTTTTGAATACTATATAAAAGTAATTCTTATAATGTGGTAAAAATAAAATTGTTTTTCTAAAAAAGAATACTTTTTGAACGCTAATACAATTATATAAGTAATATTATTTTGAGGACATCTAAGATTACTTATAGAATTCTTTTTTCTGAAAAGTGTGCTTATTGGGTTATATGTTCAATACAAGGTGTGACATAGTCTTTTCCATCGATCATTCAGTCAAGCGCCAGCGATACAATTGTCAATGGTAGTGCACAGATTGTTCCAATCAAGTATTAATTCGCTGTCTCCAGAACTTTCTCAGTAAAACAAGAATAAGAGGATATATGAGATGTTATTTAAGTTCTACAAAGAGAATCGTGTGTTTTTCCTTTTTGTCGCACACTTTATTAACGACAACATTCTACACGAAACTTCAAAACTTTCCTATCTGTTTCAAAATATCTTTACAATCGATTTATTCATCTTAACAGTTTTTTAACTTTAACTAAGCTACTTATGAATGCGCTTTGATTCGCGAGGAGTATTCCGGTATCAAAACGAACGGGTAAAAATTTAAATAGTAACATTTGATAAGCCTTTTTTTACTTTTTAAATTATGCAAAAATATTTTAGATAGTCGTATTAGATCCAGACAAAATTAAAGTTTGATTTTGCATTTTTTTAAATCTTATATTTTGTCAATATTCATGACGTACGCCAAATGTGAGAAATGCCTTTGATGTCCCATTGATCACTTAAAATTTTCCTTTAGAAACTGGTTTACAACCTAAATTAGCTACAAAGTGGTCAGAAACTATACGAATAATTAATGTACCAATATTTATGACAGTCACGTGTTTGTAAATATACAAAAAGCAGAGAAATGAATACAGTCTTTCGATAATCTAATCGTTTCAAGTTCGCGTGTCCACTTTCTATAGACAATAATCTAAATTGAAAAATAATTCAAAAAGATATATAGGTTTTATGTGCCAATACCTATACGAATAACAGCAATTCATGAATACTTTCTCAAACTTCCTTAAATCTAATCATTTCTCATGCATATTAATGTATCTATACATTCGATTTTACATCAATAATATAATTCCTATCATTTCTTTATTTACAAAGGTAAACATCATAATTTATTTCGTTTATAATAAAAAATATTTCTTAACTGATAGATAATAAATAAAAGCTGTACCTAATATTTGAAAAATTTCAGATTGATAAATGCAAAAGCCGAATTATTGACAAAAAACAACCGTTCTTTGCAAATTTTTTCACAATTTTTTTTATTGTAACTATGGAATAGGTATATTAAACGGTTAATTTTAAACGTTTCATAAACATTTCTTTTGAAACTTCTATACCGATGAAGGGATCGGCTATTCAATTTTACAATTTCAACTTTAGATTAAGAATCAACGACCCAAAAAGCTTTGGTATACCAACTTTTATGCAAATCCGTAGAAAATGGGGCGAGTTATTTATTCATTGTCGCTCATATAAGTAAATTCATCTCAACTTTAAAAAATCATAAAAAGTCGACTACAAAATAAATTAAAGATTAAAACATAAACTGTTCAGTGAAACTAGCTTTAAATTAATAATGAAAATTTCAATATTTTAAAATTTAATAGGTATAAACGTTATGTGAATTCATAAAATCGTATCAAATTCTTCATTTTCGATAAAAATATCGTAATTTTTATTGTCAGGTCGTCATTTACGTATCGCGGATTTCAGATCGGGCTTTATTATTACTAAAACGAAGTATTTAACTCGACTTTTGTTAAAATTGCGAGGTAAAGAAATTTTATCTCATCTTATGTTTAGGTTCTAGGGATTTTGCCAAGGTGAAATAGAACGGCATAAAGTTGAAGGATATATTGTATTTTAGAGTACCATAAAAAATTCATGGCAACGTACAATATTGCCCTGAATTTTTCCAATATTTTTGAAGATAACGCATCAAAGTTTGAGCTTTTAACGCGAGCTCTTACGGGAAGCAATTTTTTGGGTTGCATTTTACTTAAAATAATGTAGAAATAAAGCCAAATTGAACAAACAATTAATTAAGGAATACTTCTTGTCCTTGGTCGAAGTTTATTAACATCTATTTGGGAAGGGAACCGTTGAAAACGTAAACAAGACAAAATGAGTTTGGTGACCACGCCAGGAAAAGAGCGAACAGCAGGTGGGGTCTCGCACGAGGTTTGCAAGGAAAATCCGCTCTCTCTTGCCATGCTGTCATGTAACACTCTTAAATCTCTTTAGGGTATAAAAGTAGAAACAAAAGGATATGGGTAAGGCACTGTTTAATGATTTTGACATATATTTAACCTCTTTATAATACTTTTTAGTACTCAATCCGATCTCGTTGGGACTCTCCATTTTAGTACACAGAATCGAGGGGTTTAATTATTATAGTATTTCTAAAATTAGAAATGCGTTAGTATTGGTATTTCTTTTTACATACTTATTTAAATACGAGAAAAATCATTTTAAATTTAAAGCAATCATTTTTTGTTTATTGCTACATAAATCTACAATTAAAAACTAAATTATTCGTTGAATATTTTATAGTATATTAAAATTGGAGTACAATTATACGTATAAAGATGTTAACTTTATACGTCAAAGTGAATAGTATTTGCTGATGACAAAATGAAACCAAGTTTATTGAAACTGATAGTTTAATTATTTTCTTTTGTTTTATTTACTCTAAAGCGGAAGAGGTAGGTACTAAAATTTGAACTACACATTTTTTTAAAATCTCTTGTTATATATTTTATATACAAAAAATAATTTCAGACCAAATTTTAAGTTAAATTTGAAACCATTATTTTACAATTTTTTTCGCAGCTTATTCACAATTTCTTTGTACACAATGAATTTGCCTCACACATGATTTAAGTTATCCACACATACAATTATGGTTTTTAGAGATCTTGCAGCAACACATATTATGTCTGGATTTTATAAATCATTTAATAACAGATGCAATAGCATATGTACTACTTATAGCATTTCTAGTCACGCTCTAATGTAAACACCTCCCAATAAAAATATATACGTAGTTTAAGTTTGAGATAGGCATTGTGAAATCTGTAGATTTTATGTTCTCTTTTTCACTGCTCTCAAAATGATTAACCGATCGCAACCACATCATAATTCCATACTTAATTACAAGTTTCATGTACTATATAAAATATATAATCTTTGTATAAAAACATACATAATTTTTAACCATATCTATAAAAAACCATTTCATTATTTTAATTGAAAAAAAAATAATCTACACGTTAAAACATTTCTAGCACTATATTTTTTAGTTACAATAACATAAAATCCGATTAAAGGGTTCGTTTTGCAAATATAAAATGGTATTTCATGTTATGTATCAAAAGATAGAGTTTACATTATGAGCATTAAATGCTATCTTAGTGTAATGATTGATGACCCTGAAATTCAATGCCCATTGAAAAAATTCTTTTTTGGTACAGTGCAGAAAATCACATATTAAACAAAATAGGTATAAAATCAAAATTTTACTTTCACTCTATCATATATCCACTATACCAAAAATAATGTTTGCATTTCAGGGGTATAAAACTTAACATTCTTACGAGACCAGCCAGCGATGAAACTCAAAGAATAAAATTCTGTTTTAAAAAATACTAATTAAATCTGTTTTTTTTTTTAATTATTAATAATTATTAACTTTCAGTCTTGTTTCAGTTAAAGATCAAGTTAACTTTAACATGGCATTAGAATTTGATTTTGGTAAAAATTAACTTATATTACTACTACTTAGCTAATTTGAGACTTTCAAAGACTTTGTTACATCTCATTTGCATGCAAATGTCTGTTATAAATGTTGTTACATGTGCATCCTTATCTTTCTGCTTACTGCAAGTTTCATAGGCTACAATAAAAGTTATTCTAGGATCTACATTGTACATTGCGTAAATCCATATACCCTGTAAAAATAATATTGTTAAATTACAATATTATATTATAATCAATAAAAAATTATATATTTATAAATTTAACAAATTTCTTACGTTTTGATCTCTATTGAATATTATTTTATCCATTACTATAAGATCAGCATAACGTTCCTTTATACTTTTTTTAATATTGTCCAAGTGAATAAATGGCTTCTGACTGAAAGTCTGCAAAATAACTAATGTTATTGTATGTGATTCTTATGTTTAATCCACTATTTATAATTATAATTTCCTTACCTGGGGAACACTTACTACCATTGAAAAATCCTCTGTATTATCAATATCTCTCTTCGGATGTCGATATCCTGGTCCAGAATCTTGCATGCCTCTTGAATCAAAGATAAGTACCACTGCTAGAACATCATGTTTTCTTTGAAAACTCTGCAATCTAAAAAAAAGCTTGTTTATATACAATATCTACATTATAAGTATAAAGGTAATTAAATAAAATGCGTTAATTTACTTATGATAATAATCTATAGCTTGTTTACTCATGATACTTCTCATTTCACCAGTAGTTGCTTGTTGACTTAATGTTGTATAAAAATATAATGAAAACTTAGCTAATACAGCACTTCTTAATTTTACTAGCCATTGATATAGTGCAGGCTGTTGGTTCGCTTTTAAAAATGTTGCTCCAAATCCAAGTTTCCAAGTCTAAAATTTGTAATATGAATCTGTTAACATAATAAGAAAAAATTCTATAATAATAAATACATTCAAGGTAGTCCACACTTGCCTCTCTGTTTTGTAATGTTCTTTCCCATGCTGACATTCGAGCTTGTGCTCCATATAAAGCCATAAGCGATGGTAAGAATTTCCAATTTTGTACTTCTATATATGCTTTTATTAATTGCATTAATATCTCACATTCTAATCTGTACAAATAATTTTATTTTTGGTTATTAGAGATTATTAAATGATGTTAAACCATTTTATTCTTGTTACAAAATAAATTTCTTACGTCAAAGCAGCTTTAATAGTATTCAAAGCTAAATGTGAACACGAGAGTAAATTATATTCAATGATTCCTTCTATAGATAATAATAATTCCTGATGTCGCATTACTTTACTACTGATACTCATGTTGTACATTTTTTCATAGCTGCAACAAAATAATTAAAAATAATCAATTTAATCAGCTTAAATTAAAATTAAATATTTTACCTAAATGCTTACAAATCAATCAACTGAATTCTTGCTGTTATAAATTGACATAATTGACTAGAAATTTCTGCTACAGTAGCTCCAATAGCATTTGTTCCTTGGGTCATTTCTTCAAGTCTTTTTAAGTCTGCTTTCAAGGATTCATACATTGTTTTCAAAGAATTCTAAACGAAATATTAATTTTAGTTTAAAGTACTTAGATGACGTACGTTAGATATTATATTTATATTATTATATTTTATACATCTTTTCGAAGAAATCCTTTATTTTTGGTATGAAGAAATCCTAAATCTACATAAGACCTTTCAGCCACTGCTATTTGTGGGAGATGCATAAGCAGCATTCCCCATGGACCCATTTGTGTTGACCTGCATGCTTCTCTTTCTTTTTCCTAACAATAATTTGTTTTATATTAAAACTATATTAAAAGAAGAATAATTTAGCATTAATAAAGTAACATACTACGGATTCTTTAGCTTTATCAAAACAAAGTTGAGTAACCTGGGTAAAGAATGTATTTAAAAATTCATCTTCATGGTCCATATCTGAATTACTAATTCGGCTTGAAATAATATATAATAAATAATTATTTATTATTTATATTATTATACAGCAGCAAATATAATCAATGCATGATTAATAAAACACATAAAACATAATAAGGTCTGCAACTTACATTAGCTGAACCTATAAACTGTAGGTATAACTTGTAACCCCTTTAACTATATATTCCGTTTATAAATATAAATATAAATATAACCTAGCCAGACATAATTATTTATTAATTACTGCAGTCTGCACCACACTACTGCAAGTGCAGTGCAGAGTGTAGTCAGAGATTAGTAAGAGATTGCCAGTGCCGT
>UELV01111949.1:0-12637 GCA_900490015.1 Megastigmus stigmatizans
ATTAAAAGCTTGGTATACCAATTTCAAAAGTAATATTTTTTAGTGTATAAATAACTGATTTTACTATACTGTTTAGCAAAATTCATAATATTATTTACTAAATTAAAAAATAAAGTTATTGAAATTTTACTGCGTATAATTTTTAGTATACACGTTAGCAATTTTTAGTTACTACTCTAATCATTTTTCAGTGTCAGGACTTGCGGAAATTATTGAATGTATGCTAATAAGTTTTATAATTATTGTAAAGTTTCTCATAATTTGACTCTGTCTCGCCATTAGTGAAGATTATAGTAATTTTAAAGAGAGTATTTTTCTCCGTGTACTGTACAGGTGTATTCCATTTATAAAGCATTAATTAATAATCCATTATCATTAATATTCGTTTATGTAAACTGTTTCAAGTATTTACTAATAGCATTTATTATATTTCCAAGCCGATCGAGTATCCTGCAAGTTAAATAACAGGTATACCTATATTTACTTAATTAGTTAATATATTTACTTAATTAAAAAATGTTTACTCAATAAATGAACTGATTAAAAACTTTAGTAAATGCATGCAGTATCATGCGTTAAACTTAGTTACATAAATGCGCCTACTCGTTTCATTTTCCTCGAAATCAATCTTCCGGCTTTTTTAGGTCATTGATTTCGAATCGGATGCCAAAATTTTAAAATTCAAAATGGCGGACTCTCGGCATAGCCGACCGACGGAGATGAATTTATTTCAACACGTCGTCTGACCATATTGTATTTTAAATTTAAATATTAGAATTTCAAACCGCGCCAATTTCTAAAACAAAAAGCTTTATTTGAGATTATTCAATATTGAAACAAATAGTGTTTATAAAATATATATTCTAAAATAATAATATAATTTCAACAGTTTACATAATCTTGTATACTATTTACCTGAAAATTAGTACAAGTTTTCTATTGCATTTTGACAGCCTTTAAAATATGAAGATATAGAACAAATTTTGTTTTATTAAAAAGATAAGAAATTTAAAAAGAAGAGAGAACGAATGCAAGTGTTGAAAAAGAATTTAATAAATAATATTAAATAATTAAAAGTTTGACTTTTGATACAAAGGAAAAATTATTTGATCGACAACCAGTTTACTGTCATACATAATTTCAGCGTATCACACCTGTAAACTGTATTTTTAATAGCCTATCCTGTAAGGGCATATTCCAGAATATATTGTCGAATTTCGAATTTAGCATTTCTTCTCAAAACTTAGGATATATCCAAATATTCATAAGATCGCTAGACCCTCGAAGCGCATCTAATTTATCACAAATGAACGTACCTTCGTCTCAGCCGTCTCAAGGACACTAATCATATGCTTATTTTTCTCATTCCTCATATCGAACACAACGTCTATAGCCCAGCCGGGTATACGATATATACGCATGTTTTTATACGAATCAGTCCTGCTCTCGTCTCTCTCTCTCTTTCTCTCTCTCTCTCTATATATGTATATTATCTTTCTTTCTTTTTCTACATAAGCACCGTGCATACTCTATTGTCTTTTTTTATTCTGTTAACGCATTTGCCCCCAAAATGCTGGATTATATTCGGTACTAGCTCTCCGTGTGCCCTTGTCCGACGCACGCACATCTCAGTTTCGCTTTTGGGAGACTTTGAGGATGCCACCACGAGCTTTTCTCGCGCCTCCGCCAGCCTGAAAAGTGTACCTTTATGTGCGTGTGGGCCGTAGTGCGTGTTCAGTGTCCTTCGGCGCGTATACGCGTCGTTTACTTTTTATCGTATCATATATAATTATTACATTTTGACAAAGTTCGCTGAAGTGATTGCACGCGAAAGGTAATCCGTTCAATGATAAATGTATATATATGCGAGGAAGAAAATCGAGCTTGCGGGGACAGTACCGTATATGAGAAGGCGCGATAGCAAAATTAACTGAAAAAGATAAGCGTGGAACTAAAAAATGTTGTTGTAAGATGCAAATAATGTGGGACACACTCGTAACGGGTCGCAATGTTTTGCTCAAGTCATCCAACGTTTGTCAACAATAATTGTATATTTATATGAGGTGAGTTATTTTGTATAAGTTTAGAGAAATATTGTAGGAAAGATACAGTTTGAAGTATTGATATACCAGCGTCACAGGCTTGCCGCAAGCTCTCATAGTTCCGCTAACTTTTTCCTGCTTAGAGAACTATTTACTGTACTCGATTAATATAAAAAAAAACTTATAATAAAAGTGATTTAAAATATTGTTATTACTACTTCATGCTGCTCTCGAGCTTTATCATTTCAAGCCAAAGTTTTTGCTGCCTTGGCGAAGTATTCCTTGATATGTTGGCAAATTCGAGCCAAGATTCCTTTTTACTAGTCGGATCAAAGAAGCTTTTATAATTTATAGTTGAATAATATAGGTTACATAGAGTAAGTTTTTGTGAAGACATTAAGATTCTTTATATGAGTATCAAATCAAGTTATATATCAAAAGTTTAGTAAATTAATTAATTTCATTGTAATATATTAATATTTAATAAATTATTTGTTAATCTAGAAATGTAAGAATTTAGACATTAAAATAACTGGAATATTCCTATATCAAAATTTATTTCAATTTTCAAAAATTTTATATTTTATATTTATTCGATCCATTTTAAATTTTGGTATGATTTAGTGTAGCTTCTTAAGACTATTTTGTCGCACTGAAACTTTTTATTTTCTCTTAATTTTGCGTATCGACTCACAAGATGTCCCAGATTACTTACACTTACATCATTGAAAAAAATTCTTAAAAATTATATAAAACCAGTAAATCTCAAAGAAAATATTGATCTCTCTATTTGACTAGAACTTTAGTTTAGTGAACAGTTTTGAGAAACGCACTGTAACTTTTCCGCAATAATTTTTTGTACAAATTGTCTCTTTCCACGCTCACGATCACAGTTAAGCTCCGATTCGAGTTAAAATTTTTTTGCGGTTATGTATAAAGACTAACACTTTTGTCTAGACAAACAGGTGCGCGGACCTTGTGCTGTTAAAAGTGGGAGCCCTTGATGAATTGCAGTTGCATTAATCATTGAGTAAAAACAAACACTTCAATAGATATACAGTCGCACTTTCTCAATTCTATGCGAAACCCAAAAAACACAAATAGGACGATAAAATCAAGCAGTTACCAGTTTCATTCTAAAATTACTCTATTTCTGCCTCGTATCAAATTTATGAAACCAGTGAACATTTAAGTAAAGTTAAAATAAACTCTCTTCTACAGAAATTGAATAGAACACAAAAATACACAGGGATTAACTATCAAAGTTCAATCACGACACCATCGCCGTTCGTAATTCGAATTGAAATCGTTGCAAAATACTTTTAGCACTGAACTAGAAAACGACGTTCGAGCACGTTGAATCAAATCTTTTTTTTCCGCCACCTATAATGTGATAAACGACTGCAATTTATACTCGAACCTCGGAAAATTAAAGTTTGCCCGAGATAATCCTTTCATCGATACACAAACTCGAGCTTCAATTTGAAAATCAAGAACCTCCAAAAGTTTTCAAGTCAAGGACACACACATACACACAAATCATCGTAGGTACAGTGTAGCGATTGAACTTTGCCAGGCAGAAACTTCGCCCACCAACTAAATTGCAGCTCTGTCAGTAGTCCCGAGTAGTAACGGATCAAGCTCGAGTGTGATCTGAATCGGACGTTAATTAAAAACTTTTTTATATTAACGCTCGGTGGCATTTTTGTTCAATTTTTGAAATAGGTCCATAACCCGCGTCACTTTCTGCTCATCCGTCTATTACCTCGCGGGGCAAAAAGTTTTAATTCGCTATTGAAACTATTTTTAAAAAATATGAATTTCGTGCTACTAAAAATTATTCAAGTAATCAATTTGAACAAAGTTTAATTTTAAGTAAGAGTTTCGATAGATTTTTTAACTCTCGAATAAATTTTAAAATAGTAATTTCATCATAATTGATTTCTATTTGACATTTGAATAAGTGTGCCCATTACTAAGCAGTTTGTTCCATTCAAATCTGTCTGTACAATGCGGAATGAGTGAACGTAAAATAATGGATATTTATATATCCACAAGTGTGTTAGTAACTGAAAAAAAAGGCAAATAACAATATTAAATCACGGCTCGGTCAAATCATATATATATATATTTGCAAAGCCACATTTCTACGCCGATATCGCTTTCACGGGTTGTAATAACCAAGACAGATTGACCACACACTATCAGCAGCTCTCGCTATACTCGGAAGAACCAATCCATCGGAGCTACTGCGCGCAAAAACGAAAAGGAAGTATAAAGAAAATGTCGTGCAGTATACGCGTCAATCGGGGACATGATACAATATATATATATATATATATATATCAATACTCTGGACAACAAGTAAAATAAAGAACACAAGACATGTATATGTCGTTCGTGAGTGAAGGAACAAAGTGATATATATGTGTATAAGTGGTACTCACGCTGGGTGTGGTGATAGATTGGTTGAGCTGTTGAGCCGGCACCTGGTCGTGGTAGTAGTGGTCCGCCTGGTTGCTGGATATGTTCTGTGCAAAGTCTAAGAGCCTCCTGTTCGGACTGTCGGGCGTGTTGGACAGGTCGTTCTGTAGATTAGGAAAGCAGGAGGAGCTGCGCCGGTGCTTTGACGGCCCGTAATGGTCGTAATTGCGATAGCAGCCGGCGCCTGTTTGTGCTGGCCCACGGCCACAGGCTGACTCGCCCTCTGTGCTGTTGCCATCGACACCCGACATGTTGTGACCTGACGAGAAGAAAAGAAGAATGCGCGAGCGCTGTCAGTTCACGCGGCACTCGTTCGTCTGGCATATGCAAATGAAACGAGAGAAAGATAGAGAGAGAGATAGAGAGAGAGAGAGAAAGAGTGGGTGTGTGTGTGTTTCAAGCGAGAGAGGCAAAATTTACACTTTTTATCTCTTCGTTTTTGCAATTCGCTCTTTTTTTTTCTCAAATTACGTGTGTCGTCGGTGGTGGTGGACGACGGGCTTTTTGGTCTTGTTGGTATTATTGTACAAAAGCGTGTATAGGTGGGTTGGGTTACGGGGATTGATATTGTGGACTAATACATTTCAGGGCGAGGATGTGGCGAGAAGCGATCATAATATATAAAAAAGAGATTGGGTTTTTCTTTTTCTTTTTTTCATAGATGGATAGATAGAGTAGATAGAGATAGAGAGATATATAGATAAAAGCCAGCTGCGGGCTGTACATCGAGGGATGTGGCTGTTCTCTTCTCAGGGTGAGAACGATATGTGTAAGCGCAAAGGAAGCTATAGCTACGTTTAATGGAATGATTTTCAAGTTATAGATGCTGCTTTGTATTAGCTATAAAGTAATAATGCTCGACATTAGAGCTTGTCGGACTTAAATAAATGAAGAAATTTCGTCTAGCCAGCTACTCTGTGCGTTCATGAAGAGATTCTGCTGTGAAATCAAGCAAACAAAAACTGTTAAGAACGTATAGAAAATTCTTCATTTGGCACAGTATAATATTGTAAAAATTTCATTGGTTGTATATAAATTGCTAAATCTATATTGTGCTTAAGTAATTTGGCAGCGTTTTTACACACAGCTTTCGACTTAATTAATTCAATGTCATTTAAATCAGCACAATATGAGAGGAAAAAAGGTAATGCATGCACTTAATAGCCTACTTGCTTAAATTTGTAAAAATTTGTTAATTTGCGTAATATATATATAAATAATGAAAAAGGTTGCTCTGTGTACCTTGACACTAATAGTTCAATCAATTTATATTTACCCATGAATCACCTCGACTAAACCCACTGAAGAAGGGGGATCAATTTAAGAAAATCGAGTATTAAGCATGCATTTTTCAGCTGTATTTTCTGCCAACAACTACCTATAAACTTAAATATATATATATATATGTGTGTGAAAGCCGTTTGCTAAACAAAATTTTTTCATCTATTTTTATAAAGTCGGTCAACAAATAAAAAAAAAAGGAACTGTAATATTGAGCCAATGAACTTTTTCAAAAACAAAAGGAAATCAAAGCCTCAGAAGCGTGCTGAAGCAATATAATATTTCTCTCGATGTTCTCGAGGCTGGAACTTATTGCGGATTTCTTCTGCTACAGCGATACCGGTACTAAATATACTATGAGCATGATTTGAGAGAGTTTTGTTTTTAAAGGCCCGCGCGCATTGGTGAATCAGTCCTCTACGCCAAGTATAGTAGTATCACTTCGAGTACGGCTAACCTGCAAACCTTACACTACCAGCATCGCGACTAAGAAAAAAAAAATCCGTTTCGCCATCGCATTGCAATGCACTACATCATTTTTATCAAATGAACCTACTTAAGTTAAATGCTACTAAGTAACGATTCGTCGAAGCTGCAAGACTATTGCAATGCAAACTGCAAAAGACTATGTAATTATGTAAGTTTCTAGGCAAGCTATTAAAGAGCCTAAAATAGAGCACTTGATAAATTTCTTTTGAGTTTCGAGTTGAGAATGAATGTTTAAGCGTTGAACGTTAGTGAAAGTATAGACAATTCTTTTGGGTTCGATAAAAGAAGGAAATTGTAAGTTTTTTTCATGTCAAAAATGATATATGCACGCAGTGATTTTTCCGAGGATAAATAAATAGTACTAAAAGTCATCAAAATAACGATATAGATATGATAATTATTGATTGTGTTTAAAAAATTTTCTTTATTGATATTGGATAGACGATTTTTTATGTATAAAGTTATTTTATGAATTAGTAATTTTGATGAGATTTAAACTTTTACGAAACTAAGAGAATGTACTCATTTAAATTACTCTTCAAATTTTTGTTTAGAAATACGTTAATTTGTTTAAATTTGAATAAATCAAATTTTAATAAAATATTATAATTTATAATTTAACCTGGCTTCTAAATTAATAGCTCCATAATAAAATTATTTTGTGCTAATAATTTAAGTTCACATCGTTTTATTTTGCACAGATATAAGACCGAGACTAAGTAACTTATAATGTCATTCTGCTTATAAAATTTTAACGTAATTATAAGAATATCAATATTTTATTTATCTATAAGTACTTTCACCTATCATAAAAAATGTCCAAGAATCAAATTAATATGAATCACTCAAATGAAAAGAATTTTAAAAACATCTATTTTAACGTAATGTATCACTTTATAGTGATATTCTGAGTCATAAGCTTATAGATATTTCTTTCCTTTCTTACATTTGATATTTTGAGGTTCTTATAAAAAGATCAAGTATGAGTACCTAACAATGAGTAATTTGCAACAGAGAATCTATAATTGAAAAAACCGCCCTTGATATAGCATTTTTAATAATACAATTTGAGAACCATTAGAAAAATCAATTCACCTAACTTCCAAATTATCACTAACTCGTAGAAAATCAAATAAAATTAGATAAGTCGAGTTTAACCAACAGTAATAACATTATCATCAGACACGAAAGCAACTGCCAATTCGAAACTCAAAGTCATGTACATACAAAATACTTGCGATCCTCTCCGCGCTCTACAATCCACGATTCCGAGCACGTGCTACGTCCACTACGTATGTATATATATGTATGCTTCTTCGTGCTGCGATAAATATACATATATATATATATAAGCTCGCTACAACGCTTGTTTAATCGAAAGGCCGCTCTGCACACACATATCCGAATATACGTATAGAATCGTGCGCAAATAATCGACGACCTCGTATACGCACTCCCGCGGGGGAAAAAGTCATCTGAAGACGGTCGCGCATAGATTCTCTCTCCTGCGAGGCCACGAACACACGCGCGAGATCGTAAACCCAAATACTCAGAATTCTCTATACTTCTTGCAATAGTTTAAAAAGAGTGCGCAGAAAGAGAGAGAGAGAGAGAGAGAGAGAGAGAGAGAGAGAGAGAGAACGGCCGATCGCGAGGGATGTTACGTGTACGCATACGCCACGTGTCGAACTTGCCGTCTCGAGTCTGTTATTGGGTTATATGTATATACGATCGAGACGCTTCGAAGACGCGCAAATTGCGAATGGGTTGGACTATCGTAATTCACCGTATGGTATATTATACTTCAAGCCTCCTACGTGCGAGAGAAAAAGAGAGAGAGAGAGAGAGAGAGAGAGAGAGAGAGAGAGAGAGAGAAAGAGAGAAAGAGCAAGAGAGAAAGAAGGAGAGACGGAGAACGGACTGTATAGACCGCTCTCTTTAGCAGAGTAGCTTTCGCGAGCTTCTACTTGCGAGCGAGCGAGCGAGCGAGCCTCTAATAAATTACTTTTATTACCAACGACTGAGAGTCAATGAAGCGAGACGCGCGTATATGTATATATATATATATATATATAGTATAGGAGAGAATAAAGAATAGGATAAATGCTCGACAACTTATATCTTTTGCCTTCTTTTTCCAAGTGAATTTATATAGTCATCCTCTACTTTGCGCGGGGTGATCGAAAATTCAATTTTTAAATGTTTCTTAGGACACTGAATTGACGTTGTTTAGCGGAACATTACATATACATTATATTTATTATGCTTTGTGGAATATAAGTATCTTTATGTCTTATATTTACCGATAGATTATGTAATTTTTCCTTACTCAAATTTTGGCACCGCGCATGACACTTCGAAAGTCAGTAATACTGTCAGGGTTATATCATAATAGCAATTGGTAGAGCTAGAGCTCGAAATATAGATGATTCAGTAAAAACAAGTTGAAATCGCTTATGCCATGTGTTGACGCAACATTTTGGTACTATCAAATTATCATCGTACTTTTGTGTAGATTAAAATTATTTTATGCACTGGTTTTAACAGACCCTAAATATAATTATGTAATAAATTAGTTCAATGAGTCTCACTGAAAAGTAGAGGCGACTTATATATTTCCACTTAAAAAATATCAAAAAAGCAAATAAGAAATAATTAGAGATAAGACTATAAATATATGCGAACGTAAAATAAACGAAGCTTAGATTGGTCTGTTATATTACTTTGTTGTATAGATATGACAGAACGTTGAAGTGATTGCGCGAAATGAGGGATATTTCTCTGTCGGAAGTACTAGTGGAACATAGGGATAAAGAGCGACACATTCTAAATGATGTATATAATTTATAAATTTTCTGTGTCTTTGATTATTTTTGTTCAACATTTTTTTTTCTCTCTGAATATATAAATAATAAGAAAAAAAACTCAAAACCTTTTTTTGGGAATTTACTCATGGCAAAGAAAAATGATTAACCTGAATACATCTTCTTTCATACCACCTCGTATTTATAGATTGGGAGAAATACACGGTTGTCCAGCACAATACTTTTACCGATATACTATTATTTTGAATAAAGTGTGTACATCAAATAGTTAAATAACAACATTCTTTGCCTTTGTCTAATAATAATTCTCACCAGCGTAAACTTTCATATGCACAATTTGATTCTATGAAAAATTCAAATAGTAAATATGAAACAATATTTATAGGTATTATAATTTATTTCAATATAGTAAAATAATCGAATAATATTGTTAAAACTGTCTTTAATCAAATAAGACACTGAACAACCGCAGATAGTCTCTTGAATCGTAGCAGCGATAAGACGCAAACTAAAAATATGAGCCCATAAAATTAACCACGCTTCACCCCTATGTCCTGCTAGCATCCCTGGCAGATAAATAGCTCTCATTGAGAAGAGCTGCGGTTCGCTGCGTGTGCTGATACAGATGCTGCGTAACTGCAGTTGTAAACTTGTGTCAAAGAAGCTACACTTTTTATTTGATAAAAAAGTTTTACAGATTCATACTCGTATATATACACACGATGTGTTTGCATAAAGAAAGAAAACATTCCTCTATTTTACTTTTACAAGATTCATCATGACCGTATTTGATACTAGTTGAAAATTATTCAATTTAGCAGAGAAAATAAGAAAAGGTTGGCTTAAGGGTATTAGTTCTAAAAAAGTTGAATAATTTAATTAAAATCTTTAATCTCAATTAAGTAGCTCTATGCAGATGCAGCCAAATAATAATACTTATATGTTTTTTTTTAGTACTGTTTTCTTCTGCTATGCTTCATATATGACTAATCATATTGTTTTGAAAAATTTATGATATAATAATTCCTACATCGTTGCTCACGCAAAATAAATCCTTGCCTTGTACGAGTATAATTATTGCAATCAAGTTTTAGCAATTAGTAAAGACTTGAAATTCCATATCAACAGATTATAACATAAACGCCAACCTAAACTATACGCAACTTTGGTTTTAGTGCGGTTAATACAATCTTAATCGAATTTACGTGTCAATTTACAAATTTACTGCGTAATACCTAATACTTTATGTACTATATAAATTTACTAGTGATGCCTTTACTAATTCGATCAAGGTACTTTTACAATTAATAAAATATCGCAAGCTTATCCTGCAATTATCAATGAATTCCTGAGCTTCTCAAGAATCAAATTGTTTTTCTTTCTCTGTGCACGCACATTCAGGCACCAACACACGCACGCGTAAAACAATTTATGTCACGTATGGCAACACTAAATAGAATAATTTAGCCGTACAACAGCGATGCTCTTTCAAAGTCGTGTGTGCAGCGTTATAATTCGGCAGCAGCATTAACGGATGTTTACCTCGGTCGACAATCCCGTTCGCGATTCGAGCTGAAAGGAAAAATCTACTAATTTTCACGTTGAAACAACAACAGAGTCTGTTAATTTTTTTTTTTTTTTCGAAGTGTTGAGCTAGAGAGCATTGTCTCTTTGTTTGTCATGGATGTTACGTTAATTCTGTTTAATTTTGGTTGTACAGCTCTCTGCTGATTTAGGTAATTCAGATCAGAAACTAAAACAAACGAAAACAAAGGACGCCGTCGCTCAAATAAAACCTACTAATTCAACTGCTCAGCAATGACAATAGAAATAAACATCAATGCAGTATACAATAATTAAATGCATATCGACATTTTGGTTGTACGAAGGTAAAAGTTTCAAAAAGTATCGCATACTTATTAATTTGAATAAATAATGGTACAACTCAAAGTAATCGTAAAAGAAAAAATACTAGAATAAAATTTGAATGTATGGCAAGTGTATGATACTTTCGAGTAACACGGAGTCAGCAGTAAGTAACTAATGATAAATAGACGCGGCACAAAGAGCTACGCGACAACCAAAGCAAAGACACTGAATATATATCACTTTTCAAGAATAGACACTACGAACCAGTAGATAAAAAGGATAAGAGAGAATGCTAAAAAAGGAAACTTAATTATTGTAACACTCAATAATTACGTATTGTACAAAAGCTCAAATTATGTTTAAAATGAAGAGTATAGTAGAATAAGCTGTTATTATTTCAAACATATTTTACCTACAATCATATAGAGTTACAATTCTTCAATATAAATTAATGAATTAGATGATTCAATTAGATTTAAGGAACTTATGATTTAAACTAATCTACTATTATTATTCTTTATTGAAGTAATTCTAGTATAGAAGTTCCCTAAAACCGAAATAAAAATCTTATAAAGAAATCAATTATTGGAAAAAGTTGTATGCTGTTTCTGGATAATATAATACTACATTGTACAAATTTATTTTATTCACTTCAGTTATATTACTATACGACTGTTTATATGTGATTAGAGTAATTTTAATATGTGATAATAATATCAAATTGTTGATTCAACTTATTATTAATATTTAATATCAAATAAATTAAAGAATCTTTATGGGACTTTAAATAAATTTCGAAAAACAAGAAGATATATCTTGTTTTAAGTTCCTAAAATAGCAATTTTGGGTAATTAAGGGGATGTAGAAAGATCCCTACCTTACCGGTTCTAGCATTTAACGACATATATAAAGATAGGGATTAATTTTTGGAAAAAGTCTCTGTCACCATCTCAGTAATGAAGTAAACGTTACGAGGCTCAAGATTTATGAAATCCCATCCACAATCCGCAGAGATTTTTGTCGTAGAAAATTTCGGAGATCGAAATCGCTGTGAAATACAAACGAAATTTTCGATGACAAAAATCTCTGTGAATTGTGGATGGAATTTCATGAAACTTGAACCACGTAATATGTACATCATTGCCGAGATGGTAACGGAGAGTTGTTTTCCAAAAATTAATCTCAATCTTTATATAGTTCCTTACATGTCAGAAAGGTAGGAATCTTTCTGACTAACACATCCTCTTAAAAGTAATAATTTTTTTCTATGCAGTGTGCAGTCCTTATAGAATTTATTTATTAAAATTAATGTTAATATAAAAATTTCTGAACAATGATTTATCTGAAAAATAATTAATTATTTTACCTATGTAATTTCATGAGCTACTACTGTACTTCGATATCAATGTAGAATATTAAGGGGCTAGTCTAGTTTCTCGGGCGGAAAATGGAGGTGATTTTCCGGGACTCATACAAAAAAAATCATGCGGTCAAATATTTTAAAATTTTAAGGATATATTTAGATACTATTGACAAGTTAATTCACAAAATTTCATGAAAAAATATTGACTGTAAGCCGAGTTATACACTCCGACGTCGAGTCATCCAAAAATGAAGTAGTAAATCGGCTACAGTTGTAGAGGTCCT
>UELV01111951.1:0-10251 GCA_900490015.1 Megastigmus stigmatizans
TTATAGTTGTGGCTATTGCATAGTCTAGGATATTTCATTTTTACCGAAAAAAAAACAAAATGGCGGACTTTTGAATATTTTGGCTCTTTTTTTGCAACATAAATTGTTTATAACTTTTTGAAAAATTTATTGATCGTTATAATCCTAGACTATGCAATAGCCACAACTATAAGTTTTAAGAATCTATTTAGTTTTTTAATTTCAGATGATCCGTTGGTGAGATATCGTGTCGACAGTCAAACAAAAGAACAATTTTGAGGCGGCCATTTTGTCAAGAAAAAACCGTAAAAAAAAACAAAAAAAAAAAAATTTTATATCTTCAAAATGTGTATTTTTAATATGTAAAAAGTTTGAACAATAAAGATTATTTTTTATATGAAATAAAAATTATTGAATAATAGGGCAAATCCACCGCAAACCTGCCTTAAGTATATATTCTTTTGCAGAATCAATAACCTGACGATTTATTAATTTAAGAAAAAAAGAAAGTTATTGCGATTATTTAGCATTTGCATATATCTGGAGTATTAAAAAAATGAATATTTTCCGCACGGCTAGAATAATACAATTTTACAAATTCAAAAACTTAGGTACAACTTCACGCAGCTGTTTAAGCACACATTCCTTGCGTTGCCAACTGCTTGACTCTGATTTTTCGTAAATTTCTTGAATATGGTTATAACGTTATGTAAAAAAATTCTTATACAGACGTGATTATTTATATCTAAATTACTTCACTCAAAAGTTTCAAGAACTTCTAAAATAACGTCATTTGGGATATAACTAATTGAACCGGTTAATTTTTTTTGGGGATATACTGCTTCGACCTTTAGTGAAAAAAATTACGTGAAATATCATGTGACATTAAAAATGGAATGTACTTAATCGTGTCAACTCTTACTTACGAAGGTTCATTTCTCTATACTCAGTAACGGTCTTAATCGCACCAGAACAACGTAGCTATCAGATTTTGAAGTGCTACACACGATCTGATGCAAAAAATCCTATTGTTATAAAAGAAAATTAATGAAAAGATACTATATATAGTATAAAGAACATGTACAATACTTAGAAGAGGCAAAACGTAAATTTGAAGTTCTCTTGTTGAAACTGGGTGGAATGTGTCGGCAATATTGAAACGGTCGCCGGCATAAGTGTACTCTTACCCATATAAATAAAGAATTAAAATCTTTTGAAAGCTTGCCTTCTGTTGCATAAAAACGCCAACCAAAGAAACCATTAAAACAGCATCTGCAAAGATAAGAGAAAAAAAAAGCTAAAACCAACCGAGAGTAACGAGGATCTAATTTGTTTCAGGATATCGCTCGAGACTGGCGGCATGGCGATACCGGCGTTTCAGTACATCACGCCCAACCACATCGTCAAATCGCCAATTCACTAGGGGATTTATAATTCGCGCCACCTGAACTGCTACTATCACAGTGGCGTCATTGTCCACGTCATCTGCTCCTACTGCTACGGTCGTCCGCCGTTGACAATTGACGATTACTACCATTACTACTATTACTCGCTGCTAAATGGCGCGCAGATAACGGCGGCGGAAAACGGCGACGCGTACGCGCGCCGTCGACCAGATCAACAACAACCTGAAAGAGCCGAATGGGTCTTGATAAGACACGGGGAATGATTCGATAAAGAAAATCACGAATATAGGGAGGGAGGCGGGGAAAAATAAAGGGAGGTTCGCAAAGAAACGATGATGTTGATAAAATGTGGCGACTGCGGGGATTGAGCGTGCGAGTAAGTAAGTTATGAAGGTGAAAAAGTGAGCCAGTTAAATGGCAAGCGGGTTCTGGGCCACGAAATGTGTTCAACCGGCTCTCGCTCGAGGTGATCGCGACTTTTTTTGCTGCCGAGTATCCGAGACGATGTGGAAATGGTTTTTTTTTTTAGTGTAATGGAGAATAAATTCTTCGCACACGATACACTTATATACAGACGTACACAGCACACAAACACACATACACACACACACGCGCGCGCGTACACACGTACACCCACACACAGACGCATAATAAAAAAGGATATAATATCGCGATGAGGCTGGATGGAAAGTGTCCGCGTGTTTCTTTAAGTAGGCCGCGAATATGTTTCCGTCGAGTGCAGCGCAATGCATAGATTGGAGAAGGAATTATTATAGTAAACACTTGAGTGTACAAAACTGTACAAAAGGTTGAAGATGAAAAATAAGAATGAGAGAAGAAGGAGTAAAGCAAACGGGAAAACCCGAAAAAAAAAATTGAAAAAAAATTAAGCACGCCGCAGCCCACAACGCTGCTGCCGATTGGTAAAGGGAACAAGCCAAAGATACGTTAGTTTTCATTTTTATATTTAATAAAGAATAACAAAAAAATAATTAAACAAAAGAAGCTAATTGCAAGAGGTGCGGATGCGAAGGTTTTTTTGACGGGTTTGGACAAAAAACAAAACAAAGTAATAAATATGGGAGATGTAAGAATACCTACGTAGTTTAAAAAAAAACGGAAAAAACGCAGAGGGCACTTGTACATCATTATTATTATTGACCATAGGAGATTAAATCGTCTTATTATCGTCTACAAACGTACTTTTATCGAAAAAAAAAAAATGATGAACTGATGGTTAAGCATTTTTATTCTCGCGTTCGATGCGCATGTGGATGAATTATATAAATATATATACATATATATTTATATGTATTATTTTTCTAATCAAAGTTGAATTATGTGACGTTCAATTTATATTCTTTTTTTTTTATTTCTTATCGATCGAGCTTTTGGATCGACATAAATCATTTACATAATTTGTATTTATGGAAATTGTGATTGGACGATAATTAGGGGGAAACAAAGAATTAAGGACCCTTTTTATGTAATTTGATGAAATATATGAATTTAATTAAATCGCGTAGCAATTAGGTTAGGCATGTGTACAAAAAAAAAAGAAGCGTTGCGTATTCTTTTATTAAATACATTTTATATGAGCGACCGATTAGAATGGAAATGAAACGTAAAACGATAAAAATTACGATTTTTAAAATACGGGACGAGCGAATCAATTTTATTGTTTCTCTTGAATTCGTTTAACAACTAATTTATTTAATTTGAGATTTAATTTAAAAATATCTTAATCAGTAAAAAATATTATTCGCCGTCCGCCATTCGATGAAATCTTAAAAAAGAAATACGGAATTTTTTTTATACTTAAATCGAAACGGAATGCGGAGTAGTCAAGCGAACTAAAGTTGGCGCGCAGTATATCATTAAAAGATAAGTGGCTTCTCTTGTGGAGTAAAAAAGGCGAATGAGAAAAAGCGTTAGTGGGAGGGAAGTAATGAAACAAATGAAATTATAACATGAATTACAGATAAGGATATATTATATATATGATATATATTTATTATACGATAAATAAAAAAGAAATTAACTAGATGAAAATATTAGCGACGAAGGTGAGATTAAGAGGCGCGCCAAGCTCCCTCCCTCGAGACCCGTGCTCGATTTTTATTATTTAGATTCTATCAATTCTTTCTTGAACAAAACGAAATCCAAAATTATACTCGAGAGACTTTGTGTTACTTGTAATTAAGTCGTAGGAGTTATTATTTAAAATATTATTTATGAAACCGTTTCTGACCACTCGAACGACCAAAGGAACTGAAGTCGAGCGGCGGGAAAAGCAATAATTATTCGAATTTTTGCGCCCTTGGCGCCACCTATAGCTTAGACTGAAATTTAAGAGAAAAAAAAGACATATCCATAAATTCGCGCGCTTCCGGCATGTGCCAAAGAGCAATTTCTTTTAAATCTAATGTTTTTCACTGTCTCATTTTTTTTTAACGCGAAATCTTCCTACGTGTACGTGCATACACACTTATTATTTATTGTAATATCGATTTCATTTAAATGGGTTGTTATTGGCTTTTATTATATATTTTTATTTATGTAGTGTTGCTTTTTTTTCAAAAGTGTTTGCAATTTTTTTGTACATACGAGAATGACAAAAAATGGTTAATCGACATAAAAATCTCGAAGTAATATTTCTTTTGTAAATAAGAGAATATGTGTTTGTTGTTATTATTATTATTACTATGATTATTATTATTAGACTAATTATTATTTGTGAATTAAAAGTATAAAAAAGTAAGAGAAGCGGATTAAGAAAGACTTCGTCGCTACGAAATTTTCTCCACTCCCGTCGCCCTTTTATCCAATGTGAAGGTTTAATATTTGCTTATCAAGGGCTTGTAAAAGTTCGAATTTCATCACTGCAATATTTTTAAAAACTAAATAAACAAAATTTCATTTGAATTAATACCTAGTTTTATGAATAAAATTAATTTCCAGCCGATTGTAAGGCTATAATTTACTAATTTACCAAATTTCAAGTGAAAAGAATAATTAATCAAAAAAATTTATTCAGTTGATATTGAATAAAATAATGCTTTGATAGAAAATAGAACTTTTACATTTCCTTCATTTATTTGCCCAATTTTTCTTATGCAAAATTCATGATATATGCCCTCGCGGCCGAAAGTATTGAACAATCAACTTCGCTTATTAATATAGAGCAAAATCGCGAGCTGCGCGAAGTGCCTTTTTTCTACGTACTCGTCATTCGCTTATATATCGGCGGGGGAAATTCGAACGTTAGGCGGAAATATAAAGAAAAAATTAAAAGCGTTCATTCATGAAGTTCATCTCGCCGCGAACTCTGCAAATTATGTTACATTATGTTATTGGCTCAATGTCTCAATGCTTTTATTTTGCGCTCAAAATTGTTGTTCGTTTTTATGACAATAATGATAAGGGTATGTGAAATTGTACAAAATTAAAATCGTCGAAATTTTATGTTATTTTATTTGTTTGTGTTTTGATCGAGCATTGAATCGTTATTTATTGTGTATTGTTTAAAGTAAAAGGGGTGAAAAAATGATGTGCTCATATTTGTGTATTAAAATCTATTATTTTTAGCTATAAATTTTCTAAGGCGGGACGTTTTTCTTCCCAATTTCCGTGGCCGCCTTCTACCCTCTCGACGAAAAAAAAAACGTAAACCACTGACGAAGTTAAAAAAAAAAAAATTAAATAAATAATTACAAAATTAAGAGGGTTTCGTGAGCGGAGAGAGTGAAAAAAAAACAAACAAGCCTCAGACAGTGGAAGTGTTAAAAGAAAATAAGTAAATTAACGACAAGAAAAAAAAGCATGAAATAATGGGAAAAACCACTTAGTGAGAGACGCTGTATGATTGTGTATATCAACAATAAATATTGCTGTGATTAGAATTGATTATAGGTTATTTGTAGTTAAGGACGACTTTTTAAAAGGCGCATCGCGAAAGGATTAAACATAGGTTCAGAAGTTTTTCTTCGGGATGCAGTCTCCCGAGCGAAAAGTCGATTTTTTCATATATATTATACTTAATATCGCATGCCATACACTTTCGTGTCTGTTAAGAATGTAAGCTTCATCATTTTCAGTAAAAACTATCCTAATTATTTTTGCAGTAATATATGGTAATAAATTACAATTTCCTTCCATTAACTTCTTTCAAAATTTATTCAACTACTTTGAAAATTGAAAAAATAGGATTTCAAATTTTTTTCTATTAAGTATTTGAATATTAAACAGAATAAAAGATAAACCAAATATTTATCTTTTGGCTCTCACTGCATTGTTTTAAATAATATGTTTCTTAGAAATAATTTTTATAATTATTTTTTATTAAAAAATTTTCAATAACATATAAACAATGAGAATATTTTCTAGATTTTTGAATTTTCGCTCGCGGAGTATATCCGATTGCACCGACGCGAGGGAAATATTCTTAAACTTCCAATATAAAAATGGAAGACAAAAAATTAAAAAAAGAATAATTAATGAAAAATATGGTGAAGAGATAAAATTAAGAAAGACAATTTTTTCTGCTAGAACATAATCAGCGTGGACCAGATCCCTGCATCCATAACTATATCTCTGCAGCATATTATAAATGGTCGAAAATCATGCCGACACGGATTAATAAAAAATAATAATTAAAGTAAGCGGCTTTTTTCGACTTCCTTCAATCTCGTTGTACTTAAGGAAAGATCTGAGTGAAAGTCTTTTCACTTGATAGTCTCGAAGAGTCCTTCGACATAAAAGTTTGAAGAACTCGATTGTTTTTTGAGAGTTAAGTTTAAATAAAAATAAAATAACAAAATTTCAGGTGCGATTCTTCCTCTGAAGAAGAAAAACAGAAAGGATACAGAGAAAATGACGATTTGCTCCCGTTCGTGACGACGGATTTATTTTTCGACGATCGGTAGATAAAATACGCAATTATCAAGACTGAGCCCTTAAATATTCTATATTTTTGCTTCATTCAATAGAGAATTCTATAAAGAAGAAACACAGATATAAATCTTTACGCAAAGACGAGAAAAAGAAAAAAATAGAATGATAGGCTTTTCTTTCGCGCGTTCAAAATTCACTCGGGTCCTTTCTTAAAGAAAGAATATTTAATTATAAATAATAAATGCAAGAAATGAAAGAAATTGAAATAGTAAGGAAGATTTAAGCGAAATATAAGGAGAAAAAATCATTGTCGTAATAAAACAATATAATAACCTCCAAAACATATCCGTTGACACATGTATTAAAAATTAGGCTACGATTACTCTATTCTACATATCGCTCCACTTAAAGTTAAATGATAGCCAAGTGCGTATTCGCACACTCACACCGAATGATAAAAAGTTCAGCAACTAATCGTTACAGAAAAATTCGTTCTGATGCTATATTCGCTCTAGCATTAACGATGACATTACCGCATGACGTCGCTTTTATTAGCTTCTTTAGTGAAGAAAGGCAGCTCAGAAATGTCGTAACGTTATTATGGAACAAAAAGAATACGCGCTAAACCTATTTAATTTGTCACGAATTGTAACCGAGAAGCATTAATGAAAGAAACATTACTAACCGTGTGTCAAATGTAATTTTTACCTTTAAATACATACACAGACATCCAATACTCAAGCACAGGTAATCGTTGATTCGGACAAGTGCAAAAAAGAAAAGTAAGATTTTTGTCTCGCAGTATGGAACTCTTTACATTTTTTCGACGTGAATTGTGCGATTTTCACATCGAAGATTATATATATAATTATTACGTTAAATTATATCTTCGAGCATTCATGTGCAAATCCCTTGATGCTTGTTCACGTTCGGTAATGCGTGTATTTTACAGTTACAGTAATAATATTGTAAAAATAAACTACCTAATAGTTACACGAACTTTTTAAAAAATAAAAAAAAAACATCAATGTAAATCTCGTAAGGAATCTCTTGTACGTTTAACATTGGTATACATGTATTTCCGTAGCAAATTAATTGCCGTGAGTTGATAAGGAACAAAAACGACCGAAAGAGGAATGAAAATTCGGTATAGAAGAGCGATATACATATCGCGCGCTTCTCCAAAAAGTCACGCCTGATATTAACCCATCTGTACCAACAATTAATTGTATCATTTCATTGAACGAGAAACTAGTTAAATTCAAATCCAAAACCATCGAAAACTTGAAATCTGAAATTCTCATATATTACGTCGCACTTTATGTTCTAGCCTACAGCCCTGTTTTATCTTTAGATTTTAAAAATACGCAATGACTTTCGAAAGTGATATTACTATATTAATAAAATAAAATTGTTCATTCGTTATAAGTAATAAAGTATAAGTTTTATTTTGTATTTATGACTTCGTTAAAAAGAATTAGAAAACGATGAGAAATAAGCGAGCAAATAAAATGGAGAGTAAATTGTCGACGATCGGCGTGTAACGGCAAATTCTGTTGTGGCGTAGAGCAATCCGTTAGTGCAGGGGCCTTAACCTTACTGCGAGAACTCGGCGCCGATCGATCGGTATCATATTATAATCGGACACAAAGAACAAAATGAAAGACAAAAGAAAATGTCCGCCGATCGATCGAGTCGATTTCCAAACTTACCGTAACACAAGGCAATCAGCTAAGAAATATAACTTAGTTTTTATAGGATATTGAGTCGCGCTCGCCACTTAATTTACCTTTTTCGAATCCAATAAGAGGGAGAGGGAGAGCGCGATAAAAAGGAATTAATATCCGAAATCGGCGAATACGAGTGCATAAGTCGTGGAAAAACGCTAGGAATAAGTCTCGTGTCGAGAAATGAGCAAAGCCTCGGATTCTGCCGATTCGAAGGGCGAGCGCTAGATTTTCGAGGCATATTTTTTGTATACGTGGGTACTACGGGAAAACAAACTTCGCTAATGAAAAAAAAAAACAAAAAAGTGCGCGACGCATATATACTGTGTGCCAAATATTCAATCGAGAGAGATTTGACTCAACGTGGCGCGAAAAAAATGTGCCAAAACAAAATAAAAACAAATAAGAGCGTAATAAAAAAAAACAGTTGTGAACGCGTGCCAAATGAATAGCGGAATCCACTTTCCAACGAAATTTGCCATTTCCCCGTGAGCTCTATAATGATGTTTTTGTGTAATAAGGCCCGACTTCATAGTCGTTTCTTGGATGCCATATTGAAAGTTTGAGATCTAAGAAATGATTCAAAGTTTGAGATCTAAGAAATGATTGTAAATTTGGCCCCGAAGAAATTCGCGGGATCGATATAACCTAGAAAAACGTTTAAATTGTAATACTTACATTAAAAGTGCTAATTTCGAACTCCTGATATAAGTAAAGCAGCACAGAAGATCTTTATAACTTTTATAAGTTTTCGCATCACAATAATATTGCTCCTTGCAATGAGAGTTTTGTAGATTGTGACATAGCCTTGATTTTACACATAAACACAGCATACACAAGAAACACAACACACGATACACATATATTCATGATCTTCAAGCAATTTGGAATGGCACTCGAATGCAAACACTACTGTACGTTCTTTTTCATCTTTTCAAATATACGGTTGTTAACTTCAATTCATTTCTATTTATTTTTAAGGTATGCATTGGAATCAATTTTGTTTAAAATTTTATGTTGTTAAGTATAAAAAAAATGTTTTTTTTTTTCAATAAATTCAAATTTGTTAATACACATTTTGTTTTCATTGTTATTACATTTTCGCAATGTTCATTTTTTTTTCATTTTATTACGTTCCGTCAACGTTTCGAATGGTTCATGTGCGCGACAATTCAAGAATTGCAGAAGCAAAACAATCTAACAAATCGATCGTTGATATAAATAATAAAAGAAAAAAATAATGAGTAAATTATTGAAATTCAAACATCTTGTGCCCTAGTAGAAATTAGACCATGTATTATCGTGTATATACATGATTTTTAAATAAAAAGTGAGCACTTTTATAAAAATTGTTACAAAATTGTTCGTTATTTATTAAAAAATACATTACCTGATTTAAACATGGTCATTTCAACTAGAAACAAGGAATAATATTACATGTGGCACGATGTCTTCCCTTAATAATGTAAAGCTTTTTTCCTCGTGCACTTAGTCAATGTTCTAATATTTCGCTATTTATTGCAAATTTAATATTTAAATAACTAAACCATTTCACTTTTCTCTAGATCGAGGGCACATGCACTTTTGTTCTGAAATAGAATTATTTATATTATCAGCGAAAGAGTAGCTCTATGAGAAAAATGAATAATAAAAGGGAAGAACATACCCATTAGTTTTCAACTTTTATTAGAATTTTTTTATTTTCTCTTTATGCGCTAAACGACCGAAAATGAAAAAAAAAATTAATTCTCGAGTTCAAAATAAAGTTACTCAATGCGTCGTTAAGTACATATAATTTCAATTTTTAATAGAAAACTTTTGAGGAACTTTTCTGATAATACATCTATGAGTAATTAAAACTATCAGTAATCAAAACTGAAAAGCTCTGATTTTACTACAGTTAGGCAGGACTAACCTTTATTATAATTAAAACGGTATTTTTGGCGAAACTGACCCTTAAATGTGATTGCATCTGAGTTGCACTCCTCCTGTTTGCACTTTACCATGTAACTTCGGCCGAAAGCAACTTATGTTACGAAGCCTTTAAGAAAACAGGGTCATAGTAAAAAAAAAAGAAATACTTACGAGTAATACGTGTATTTAAATTTTAAACCGTGGAAAAGAGCGAGTGACACGAATTAACCCAAGAAAAATAAATGAAACTGGGAATTAAGAAGAGGTGAAAAAAACACAAAATGCGAGGTTAATTTGCACATATTGTAAAAGAATGAGATTATGTGAGAAAA
>UELV01111951.1:10271-20314 GCA_900490015.1 Megastigmus stigmatizans
GAGAGAGAGAGAGAGAGAGAGAGAGAGAGAGAGACATATAAGAACAAAAGCGTCAAAGACTGTGCCAGAACACAAGTCGCTGCGTTTTTCACGTGGCGCTTTAGCGAGTGTTTAATAATGTAATACGTGATGTGTATAATTACTTATTTCGCGTAAAGATAAGCTCGAAGCGTGAAGCGAAGACGATTAATAAGCTCTCTAATCGTGTTTACCACAGGTAAGAGTCAAAAATAAAATCCAAACGAATTCCTTTTGTAAAAATAAAAAATAAAAAAAAGAAGAAACAAAACGAGGTTGGGTTATATATAACGGCATATATAATTGTTATGCAAATATAGCCTTTGCAAATCGAATTCGAAGTTGCCTCTGTACAGGCACGAATTGGTAGATTTTGTTAAATAATAGTTATTTAGCATAAAAAAGTCGACATATCTCGATGATAATAATAATGAAAAAGTAATGTGAAGGCTTTAAAGGAATTCGCGACCCCAGTCTTCGTGTAGACGCCAAACTGTAAGACACATTATTCCAGGGTATATATAACGTTTTGTAAAATTGTCTGCTACCGGCAATATTTATGTATAAAAGTAAATTGAAAAAGTAACTAAGAAAATAGGTTATAAATGTAACTATTATTATTATTGTAATAACACAGTAAGGAAGCGAAATCACGCGAAAGATTAAAAAAAATAAGAAGAAACGGTATTAAAGTACACACAAAAACACAAGGTTATACACAAAATACACGTACAATAAGATACAAAGTAAAAAGAATCGCGCACCTATCTGATCTTCTATCGTCGTGTGTATATTAACTGTAGTAGTTTTTGGAAGAGTTTTAGTTAAATGAAAAAAAAAAAAAAAAAAAAGAGAATGAATGATAAAAATCGATTGATCTGGACCCATTTATCGATATAAAACTAGAGACAAATGTTTGCTCGATAATCGCGTACATCGCGATTCATCGGCTGGCTGGTGGGAAAGTGCTTTAAAGCTAGAAAACTTAAAGAAAACAAAAATAATAATGAAAACAGAATAAAGAATCCCCTTAGTCTATCTATATCTCACATATCCTCCTTGAACGCGGCAAACCGATGATGATCGAAACCTGATAAATGAAAAATTGTTTCCCATTATACGTTACTCTTATTTATAGACTTGAATATATTTACTCCGCCTTTTTTACATCCGATCCTCACGGTCTGCCCGCTTGAGTTCATTAGGCACGAATTAGGTTATCCCGCGTCCAAAATCAGTCTACATATCAGACTTTAGCTAGCAAAGATTTTACGAGTTCTTTATAATGATAAAAAAAATTAACCCCATTTATCCGAAAAAGAGAAAAGGCATCAACTTTTCATTAAAATATTTTAGGAGATGTCGATTGGAAAAGTAGCGGCCGGTTAACAACACCGCAAAAAATATCGGCTTGTAAAACATATTTTCGCTTGTGACTTTCTCTCGTTAAGAATTATATTAGCGCTACTTTATGATCGTGCATCATACGCGTGCCGCGCGTCGATCAACATTTTTCCTAGCCCTCGTATATCATATTAATTGATGAGAGAGAAAAATAAAAAGAAATGTTACAAGCACATAATACTGTACTACTTATTATATAACTTTATCGAGAACCTAATCTGCCGCAGCTGGATTATGTACTAAAAGGGTAAGATATCAATAAACGCCGAAAATTGATAAAAATTCTATGTCTTGTATCTCACTGTCGCGCGATACCGAATTGCATACTCGACATAGAAATATTAAAGAGGTTCAATAAGAAAATGAATAAATGACGATTGAAGAGCGTTCAAAAACAAAAAAAAACATATTCAATAAATCATATTGATACAACAGCCAATCACATATATTGAAGTTTCTGCATTTATACCTACACTAACTACCATCAATTGACACTTTTATCAAGCCTCCAATTTTACCTCTTGTCAAAAGACCAAAACATAACAAAATGATCATGATAAACGAGCGAAGTCAGCGAAAAGTAAACTTTGTGCGTGCATATCAATAATAAAAAGTAAGCCCTGTAAAATGTCTTCTAATTTCTCTGATAAAAACATAAGAGAAAAATAAAGGAAAGAGGAAGAGAAAGAAAGGAATACTTAATGTTTTTGGACTAATCCAAAAAATCCCATTTAAAAGTCGTTCTCGTATCCCGTTACTGTCGTGTAATTTAACGCAAATAAAAAGAAGTTTTAAGAAATCAGCAGGAAAAAACGTCTTCTTTAGAGCTTCTTCCGCGTTGCGCGGACGATTGTGATATATGCGAGAAAAAGATTATGAAAGAGAGACCGAGAGAGAGAGAGAGAGAGAGAAATTATAGATTATTGTATGCTGCGATACGTACGACATGTGAGTGTGTGAATAAAAGCATGAAACATTTGAGGATGATTCAATAAAAAAAAAAAAAAAAAAAAATAGAAATGTGAGTACACAGCGAGACTGATGAAGCATAAGAATTTTATTCTTTATAATTAATCCTTGAATGAGTAAAAATGGGATGACGCGTGATTGCGATTTAACGATGAAGAATAACATATTGTTACGTATATTTATATTCGATTGTATACTTTTTATGTAACGAAAGCATAAATACGTTGTTGATTCGTTGCTATACTCGTGTGCGTATAAAGTAGATGAGCTTATTTAAAGAAGACACGCCGAAATTCGCGCAGAATCACGCGTTCCAATGTCACCAAGAGATCCAATTGGATGATGTCGATCTATACATTACAATCGCGGTAAAAAAAACATGATAATTACCATTGTACCGATGGGCTAGTCTCTTCCTTTCTTATAAGATTTATCAATTGCCGAATTATTGCATTTCGGTCACTATTACGGCTTCTTTGTTTCTTTCTTCCATCGATTGTAGTTCATTTTTAGAACCATTTCTCTGATTTATTCGATATTTTCGTTTAGAAGATGAACATATATTGATATTATACACGAGTAATAAGTGAAACCTCATCACTCGTACCAGCTTAACTTTTCTAATGAAAAATGAGTCAAAATAAAATGGTTTTCGCTTGCGTTTATGATAAAGTCTTGTCAATTTATATCTCGTTGATTGTTGAGTTTATGGTGACTGCGTATACAATGATAGAAAATAAAATGCGTTCAAGAAATAGAACGAAGTAAAGGTCGCTAAGGAGTTAACTCGATCGTTCATTTTTCCTCACGCTTGATTACCGACGATTGAAATTGTCATAATCGGTGAGATACGAGGAAAAGTAGAGCTATAGACAAAAACAGTCATATTAATGAAAATTAATACACATAATATTTGCAAACGAACTCGACCTTTTTTTACATATTTTAACTTTTATGGATTTGTGTAATATGCTGAACAATTTCTTTCACGTTTACTATAATAAGTCAAGAAAAAAGTATAGTTTTTACCCAATGCAGATTTCTTTATTATCTAAACGTATGAAATATTTTTCTGCTACTTCAAAAAACTTATCGATATAGGATTGCTGCACCAGTGAATAACGAACCTTAATTAATAAAAAAATAGTCAATTGATTAATTAATTTTTAATGGCTCCTAAAAGTAAAAACTTTTTTTTCATTTTATAAATATTAATATTATTTCCTGGATTAAAAAAATTTTACCCAGGCAATCATTGGATTGCAACGGTTATTTATTGGTACACCCTTCAATAATCGAAACTTTTTACTTTCGAAAAAAGGTCGAAATGATAAAGAGTATCGGTACATCGATCTATTTTTGATTTCGAACAAAATACTAAAAGCCTCTACAATAGTTGAAAAGTGTTCCTTAGCTTTCACTTCTCACTTCCCGTTGTATCGATGCTATGATTGTATGATCATTGATGATCTACTTAATGTATTTGACTAATCTTATATAATGAATACAAGTAAAAGTGAAGGCAAGACCCATGGGTGGGAAACATAATTCGCCTATTGTAGAGAGACTTTAAAGGTAATATGAACAGAATGTTTCGAAGTTCCGTGACAAACAATGAAGAAAAAACGACACCAAAGTCATCTAACGGACAAAAAACATTATCACCTCAATTTTTTCAAAAATTGTGAATAAACATTAAGAATATAAACAGAATCCAGTATAGATATAATCGCTGTCGAAAGAGAATAAAAGCATACTTTCATCATATGGACCATTATGATTGCTCGTCGGCGAACTCGATGTTTGCAAAGGCAATATAAAAAATTTTGAGTAAAACAGAAGAAAGGCGAAATGGTGAGAGAAAACGGAAAAAACCTAACCTAAATAACTAAAGAAAAACATAAATATAGAATGCTGATGAGAACGAGAGGGAAAGAACAGAGATTTTTTAGATATTGCACTTTTAACGTTTATTCATTATATTGTAAGGATAATGGACACTCGCGCACGACTGCAGTCTCGTGGCTTTCGAGAACATTTTAACAAAATACATGGAATCATATGGAAATACCTATCCAAAAAGTATTAAAAACTAAGAAATTTTCACCTTTTTACGCGAGATCACAGTCCTTAGCAACATTCAAGACTTTTTCCACTGAAAAATAAAATTTTTTAAATAATTAAAAAAAAAAATGAAATTGCAATTAGAAAGCCACGAGTATGTAATCGATCGATAAATAATGTTTAATTATGAAATAAATACCGTATCAATAATGCAAGAAGAATAAGAAAAAATTTCAAAAAAAGATGATATAAAAATGAACGATGAGGAATAAAGCGAACACATCCAAACTGTTCAAATACAATCCAATCGTGTGAATGGAAAAAAGAAAGATTTATAGTGTTTACACTACAATTGATAAACAATTCTATTATTACATAATATAACATTAATAACAATATTATTATTATTATTATTATTATTATTGTAATGTTTGTTTTTTTGGTTATTAAAGTGTGTATATAGCGATATATTCTAGAAACTGTCATGTCACTGATCAGAATTGCGTTTTATTCCATTCACTTTCTCTCCAGTTTCCTAAAGATTTTATTTCATTTATACAAATTATTTGGTTAGAAGATCGAATATTTTTTTTAAATTTATCATATAACTTATTTTATATGTACAAATTTGGAACTGTTTTATATGTAGAAAGTTGGATACTATCAGGTAAGTAATGTAATAGTACTTTACGATATACTTTATGATATACTAGTAGCATAAGAGCCCTTTACGGGGCTATTTTATTAACAGTTATCCTATACATGACAACTGCTAATAGTGCAAGAGCTGAGCGATAAAAAAAATGCAACCATTTTAGTAAGGCTGATTTTTTGATATTACGTCAAGCTTGTGGCATAGATAATTTCTCCACTTTCGACGCTGTAACTTTATATATGTAAACGTCTTATAAAAAATTCCAAATATGGTATTTTCGATAGTTTAAATAGTCTCTTCTTTCAAATATCGTCATCAAAATTAGTTTAGAAGTCAATTTTTTGACTTGCCGTGGGTTATACTTTACAGTAAATATCAAGTATTCAAACGTCAATTTGATCGAGTACTGTAGAGGACCTGATTTTTAATGCTCTTAGTAACAAAGAAATCGATATAAATAAATGAAAAGCATGTAAAAACGACTCGATAGATCTTTTTAATACCTACAAGTTTCCCATTTAACATAGTCTGATCGGAGTTATTTTTTGTTATTTACGAAAAACCGCTTCTAGCAACTTTGTAAAATTTTTTGGCCATGTTCGTCATTTTGGATCGAGTGGAAATATTATATTTTACATATTTTTTTTTCAGGTGTAAATTTTCGGCACCTCTTCTCCCTATTGCTTGGGCTAGGGAGAATCTATTTATAGAGTATAAAAACAATTGAAATAAAAGTGATTTATCCTTGTGCATATTTAGCAAATAATGGTGACGCTGGGATTCCGGACCAAAACCACGTAAGAGCCGTAAATGTTTTTAGGCAGCCCGATGTGGCAAACTGAGGGTCGAAGCAGCATTCCTATATACCTAGATAATTACATAAGAAGCATTCCTATATACTTAGGTAATTTATAAATTAATTGAACGTCGGAGTATACTCTGTTTTACCAAGACCAAACATCCTTTTTCTTGTTTAAACAGAAATGTTGTACGAACTAGTTCAAAAGGAACTTCAATGTTAATCTTGTGTACTGTGCTCTATGCATTTTTACCTGTCAAGGCCCTTAGGCGGCACGTGATCAAAGTTTTAGAGCGCATTAATGTCTTTTTACTGAAAAAATAATTGTAAATTATCTTTATTACGATTAAAAACCACGTTTTAACAGCCTTGATATCTATCGGTAAAACAGGACGTCCTCTATCGCTGTACCTCAGTTGTAAAGCGAGATAGAGATTTAGAATTTTGTTTGAAAGTATATACTATAAACGGTTATCATTTTATATCAGGAATTTGATTAAGGGCAATTTTCATATGTTTTTTAGTTAGAACATTTGCCACGAAAATACTTTAAATACTTATGCTATGCTTATTATACTTACATAGAGAAAAATGATCTTTAATTTTATAGTAATGGAGGGATAGTATCAGTTTATACTAACAATGGGAACCCGAGGAGTTTGGGAAACCGATTTGGCTGAAACTTTGGAGAATGGATTCTTGTATCTAAAAATGAAGCTCAGTACCCATAAGTCCTTCAAATAGACTCTAAATTCGAAGATAATGACAGTTTCAGCAAAATATACGAAAAAACACGTGCTGCTTCAAATCAAGATAACTTAGCAATTAAAATTGCTAGCGACTGGTATAAAGGAGCAAATAAAAATAGGAAAATTTTTCTTTAATTCTCATTTTTATACGAGTTCTTAGCATTTTTCGTTCACAAGTTATGGATGATTGAACATAAGGCTGAATAATACATCTGAAAAAGACTTCAGTTTTCCCATTATTTTTCAAGATAAAATTGTACTTAAATTTCAATCATCCATAGCTTTTGAACGAAATAAGTTAACGACTCAAATTAAAATTAAAAAGGAAAGGAAATTTTTCCTACTTTCATTCGCTTTTTCATACCAGTTAATAGCAATTTTAAATGCTGAATTAGCTTGATCTGAAGTAGCACCTGTTTTTTCGTATATTTTGCTTAACCCATTAACGATCAAGACCCCGAATTTTCAACATCTTTTTCAAGACTTTTTTTCAACTAAAAAAAGGTTTGAAAAAATTTGAAAAAGATCATATCCGACGTATTTTGAGCTGTTCTTTGGAATGGTGGTACCAATTTTTTTGTTAAAATACTCCTGCAAAAAAATATGGCGTGTTTTTCACGAAAAAAAGTTAAAAAATTTGGAAATTTTCAACTTTATGAATTTTTTCATAAGAAAAATGCAATGACAATAATTCAAAATACTGCAAAAAAGTGCAATCGATGTTCAAATATTACGGGAAATTTTTTTTCATAATTCTTTATAGGTACTGAGCTTCATTTTTAGGTACAAGAATTCATTCTCTAAAGTTTCAGCCAAATCGGTTTCCCGAACTCCTCGGTTTCCCTTGTAAGTTTTGCTATATCAATATAGTCATTTTTGTAAATATATTCTTTTTTTATATATTCATTTTTATTTTACAAGATTTAATTTACATAGGTATATTATAATATTTAATGAATATATTGATGAAATAGTATAAATATATATTGGGAAAATTCAATATTTTCGTTTATGTTTTTTGAAATATTTACATCTTAATAAACTCTAGTATGCCATAATACTAAACTTAAAAAAGAATACGAAAAAAAATGATTAAGGTTTGCGGATCTAACATTCAAGATACTGAAATTAGAGATATGCTATAATATCGAGGCTATTACGTTATGAGTATATCTATATTGTGGTACAGTCTGTACTAAAGTGCATGTAACCTTACTTTTGTTTTTAGATTTTTATGATTCTTTCACTAGGTATTTTTATTTTATTAATATTTTATGATATATAATTAATAGATTTTATTAATAACGATGCAATTTAACGTTGACTTATAAAAGGAACAAATTTTTTGATTTTACGAGTCAGGACGTTCTTAAAAGGTACTTGTAATTTGATTAATACAATTAAATTCTTAAGTACCGGTATTCATTGCCTACATACAATTTATTTAGGTAAATACAAATAGTCAGAATCGACAGATAATATTTTTCCTTTTATGAAAAGAAAACTAAAATTTTTCATTCACCAACATTTAATTTCGTCTATAGAATTAGCTTTTAGCTCGTACAGTGAAGAGATGACCTCTACTTATCGCTTTAGCTTTCATAATGACTTTGTTTAGGTATAGAAATTTAAATTTATATGATATAAATATCCTTAGAAGAGGTTAATAACTTCGTAATTGATCAACATGCGCAATTCCAGAATGAATATGTACATTCAACATCATTATTACACTTAAACGACTTTCGCTTTCTTACAAGTTTTATAAGACGATCATTTACATTAATTTAAAAAATTGTTAAATCATTTAACTAACATAAAATGACTAACATTTTAATCGATTACAGTCCCGAGTAATTCAAATTCAAATTTTTTATATTTACAATTCAAAATCCTTATAAGATTTTTCAAACTTCTCTCTTTAGCTGTTAACGTAATATTGCTTAACTAATTACCTTGAAACTTTAGAAAATAATAGAATGATTATAAATGAATGGTGGTTTATGCAAAAATATCGATAAAATACGTTAAGTAATGCAGGTAGTATTTTCCATTTAAAATATAATCTGCACAAATCGTAATTATACTTAAACAAAAAATAATTATCTTATCCAGGCGCGGTTGTATGTCTAAATTAATACCTAATTATTAAAATAGTTATTACGTAAGTTTATTTATTATTAAGATCACTTTACTGAAGCTGCTTCCCTGTACCATATGTATTCCTACGCCTATAGAGATGATAAGGACTTTATGATTAAATTATATGTATATGAAAGATGTTTATGTTCAAAATTATTAATTGAAAGTATTTGAAATTAGCTAACTTGTATAAGTTATAAAATATTCAGACTCAATAATTTGCCTATAAAAATGGTAGAGGTACTAAGCGATGTATTAAAAAATGTTAAATATTTGAAATTATTTATTTTTGAAATAATATAATTTCTTGTTGAAATTTTTTAATTGTTGTATCCTATCCATTAATAAAATACAAATGAAATTGAGGAACTATTTCTAGTTGAGTCTCGGCTCTTAGTTCACGGTTCTCATAGTAAATAAATAGGTATAACTAGGACAAAGACAAAGAAAGTAAAACATTAGGACTGAGAATATAAAAAATGATTATATAAATTACATCTTTAAATTACAAATACGAAGTACATGTATTTTTGAAAATTGTAAGTGTTTAAGTGGCCTACAATATAAATATGATTACTATACTCTATATATACGTACATTATATACAGAGATTAAAGAATTTATCGTAGTATCCTGATAATATTCGTATTTCGTAGAATATATCATATTACGTATACTTATCGCTTTAAACTTGAAACAATAGTCAAAACGTAGAGATTGGAGAGGTTTCTCATTTCCCTAGCAATATCAAATATCTAACAAATCCCCTAATGCAATATTTTTCATTTTAATATTATTTATTTTATATTATGTTTTTAAATAACTTATAAGATTTTAAAAATTGTAATAGGTCTTATATGTTATTAAACTTGGATTAATATAGTTTTGAGTCTGTAATAATAAATAGGAACTACACGTGCAAACATCATGAAAATTTCCATGCTTATAAGTATATAGTTTCTGCTATATTATATCATTGTTACCTGGGCTCTGCGGCATTATCAGAGATTAGTAAGAGATTGCCAGTGCCGTGTTAAAAAAGCGTGGCGAATTCGACCACGGCGCACCTTGCGGTGTGCATGTGAATCATGCGCATCTAGCTGTCGCCCCCTTACCTCACCCGTCGCATCCATCCCGCGCGTGGCCTCTTCGTTAGAGAGGGGGAACGTATACATCCAAAGCGGCGAAAGGGGAATTGTCGCACAGGCAGTATCCTCCATCCACGCGGTTTAAACATTTACAG
>UELV01111955.1:0-26213 GCA_900490015.1 Megastigmus stigmatizans
TTCTAAGACATTTTTGTTCTATAAAACTTTTCCCTAAACCTCATAGTTTTTCAGAAAAAAATTGGTAACGAAAACCGCATTTTTTTTCAGATTATTGCATTTTATCCACCATTTTCAAAATAAAAGCTCATATATAAAAATTTTCTATTAAAGTTCAACAATTTTGTGCACCGATGGTTGAAGAAAGATTGCGCTATTGACGCATTTTATGGTAGAAAAAAATTGATGAAAAAAAAGAACTTCGAATTTTTCACTATTTTTTTGTAAAAGATCCGCCATATTTAATTTTGTAAACAAAATTTTTGAATTTTAAGCCCGGAATCGGATTCAGCACACCCAAAAACATAAGGTACGGTACCTTGGATCAATTTATTGTTTCGTTTTACAAATGAATTTTGCGATCAAAAACATGATAAAAAAATGACGTTTTTGGTCGTTAATGGGTTAACATTTATTCGCACTTAACGAGATTTATTTGAATAAAATTTTATATGTTGCCTATTAACGAACAACTTTAATATAAATAAGTCCTGGATAGTGTATAAATATTGTATATAGACATAGAAGTTGATCTTGATAAGCAAATTTCTAAACAAGTTTATAAAATATAAAAACTGTATTGGTTTTTCCCAACTCATAGAAATCAGGCTACGTTTCTCTCCGCTATGGTTGGCGGAATTCACGGAGAGAAGCCCGAAAAACAAAAGAAGGCATTTCGTCCAGGACTATGTAGACTCCTCAGTAAGGTTTAACCTTTAATAAGGAATGAACTATAAACTTGTTTAGAAATAGACAAAGTCAAAAAAATGGAAAAGTATATATTGTCCAGTATAAAATTTTATAAAAAATCTCTGTAGTCTATTAACTAATAATTTGTTTTCACCTCTACAGCCTTGCAAGTCTCCAGCACTGCACTTCAATCAATTCGGCTAAATGAAATATATTACACAGCACCCAGCTGTGCATAAATTCAACTCATCGACACAATATAATTCGTCGGCGGAAAAAATAGCCGACAAAATCAACAGTCACATCCTAAATTACATGGCTATCGCATCCGGTAGTGCGTGGAAGACGCCGCGTCACGATTCTCAGGATATAAACCTATAACAAACTTCCGTGCGTCAATCCGGCTGTATAATGAAACAGTCGAAATTTCGGCAATGCGCGACTATATACCGGTCAATCGAATCGATGGAGCGAACAATAAAGGCCAGCGTTAATCAGGGAATTCTCCTACTATAATTACACGCGGCTCTACTCTCTGCTGTTGGCTCCCGGATAGAATCTGTTAGTTAGTATCGAATTTCGTTTGTGTTGTTGATTACCTGAAAATTTGAAGATCATGTTTTTCAAGGTTTATTCCAGCTCATTAGCTTGTGAAAAATCCAAGTTTGCTTTTGTGCCCTAACTGCATTTATATATGAATACATCAGTCCAAGTCATGCACAAATTTTGATATGGTCGTACGGTCAGCATTTGCATGAAAAACGAGTGGAAGCTTTGTTCTATACCTTTCCATACAAAAAAAAATCTTTACAAAACTCAAACTAAAGCTTCCCCCTCGACAATAGAACAATTAGCATATGCACGTTTCAAACCCTATTTACGCGCGTTTTCCCAAATCTACACGTTCGAAACAAAAATTTTTTCTTATCGCACTGTGATACATAAAAGTCGTGTACATAAAAGTCGTACGGGAGATGTGAAGAAGAATGAGAAGGAAAAAAAAGGAATCGTATATATAATGTACCGAAGCTTAATTAACATGGCAAAATGCACGCGAGGGCAAACTCGACACACTTGTGCGACATTCGCGTCTGTGATGCGCGGCGCGCGCAGACCGCGTCACACAAAAGAAAGTGAAACGCGCCGCCGTAGAACTGACATTGAGCGAGAAGGAGAGCAAGTGGGAGGGAATAAAGGGGAGCGAGTCTCGTGCGCGCGCGCGCGCGTCTTCGCACACGTGTGACGTGCCATGTATACAGATACATATACGAGTGTAGTGAGTGTGTGCCTCGACTACTCACAGCACTACTATTCCACATGATGTTGCGAGAATATATATACATTGTAAGTGCGATCGCGTGAGTCGCACGAATTTACTTCGTGTTTTTCTGCGATTCCGCTGCAGGTTCGCGCGCATGCCACTGTTCATCTACGTCGATTTTTTTTCTGCTCCGCTTTTTTAACCCTTATAGGTGCTCGAGATTATCGTTGTCTTGTAATGCCGCTTTTTGCGGTCTATATGCATGTGTGGTTACAGATCAGTGAGTTTGGACGAGAAACAGGCGATTTCGCGTGTGTGCATAAATGCACGACTCTCTCTCGACGCGTTATTATGCGGCAATTTTTATTTTTTTTTTTTTCATCTACTGCAAATATGCACAAACGTGATAATTTCGCAGGTATATAGCACCATTTGGTTGACCAAATAAAACCTTGGACTTTGAGATTATGCGACAACAGGTTAAGGTCGTAGGTGCAGTCTGGATTTTGTGTTTATCGTAAATGACGGACTCTGGGCTTGATTGTAGTTTTGAGTCGTGGAATTAATATGATTGTACCGGGATGTTGAATGGATTCATTGCTTTATTATTTTTTTCTTTGACAGAAATTTTATTTTTGTGAGTTGAGGTGCTGTTGTTACGCTAAATCTTGCTTCTAAAGATTGAATTTTTAGTGGATCAATCATTTAGTTTCTGAAGAGAATATTATTTTTATCTTTTACGAATTATGTAAAATAGATTTGAAAAAAAAAAATCTTTGACGTTACAATTATAAAGAGAAATTCCATTTTAAATGAAAATTCTTCCTCGAGGAGAAAACATTGCCTTTAATCAGTAGATTTTTCAATAATTCTGTTTCGAGTGAAAAACGTTAAACCACAGTATTAATAAGATTAAAATAAAAACTCATTACTTTTCATTGTAATAGACCACAGTTCAATCAATTACTGTAATCTTTCATTTAAAATTTATAAAAGAAATATAAGTAATTGCTGATAGGACGAATCATAAAAATGCTTATATAAGCAGTGCAACAATGTACAGATTGCAAGATCAAAATTTAGAATGCACCAGCCAAGTTTCGTAAGATACAAAACAAGAGGGCAACAAAAGCAAGACATAAAGAAGGAGGAGGGTAGAACGGAGGCACGGGGTCAGCGTCTAGAAGATCCAGCGTCGTGGAACGGAGGAGGAGGAATACGGCATGTACCGCTGGTCCGCTCTCGTCCGACCGCATCCGAGCCCGTTCTACTGCTCCGATTATTATCCCCAAGCATCAGCTGGTCGAGTAGTCCTCTTATCTCCTCGCTGCCGCTGCTGTAGTATTATTCTCTTTCAAGAGCACGGGCACCGAGTTTTGCAAAAAGCGAAGATATAATAACGAATGGCATATTATTGAGATTGAGATGATGAATTTGCGAGAATGACTGTATGTGGACCGGTCGATGAGATGGAAATTTGGCATATTTGAACGATGCCAGCTTTTCTTTATATTTACTCTCCGAGCTGTATATGCGAATGAACAACACTCATATTCAGAAAGTTGTATTTCGTTACACTTGTATTTATCGTCTCGTTTATCATCGATTCAACGAATACTACTAGGCATATTTTTCTTCATTAGCACTTTGATAACATCACCTTTAGTCCACAGTCGAACGTCGTATTTATATATGGTCCGTATTAATTGACGAAAAAGTATTGTTACCAGAAGCTGTTTATTGGTGTTCTCGAGGTGAACAATGAAATTCTGATCGATGCCTCAGTTGGTCTTATACTCAATCAATTATCGAGGAATGTCGACTCACTTGACATAATTGAAAACAGTGCGTTAAGAGTCAACTCTGAAGCCTTGATTTCTTTTTCAAGTCTCCTAAAGCGTTCATACCTCTTTACGAAAAACCTATTTTCATCATTTGCATCATCGATTCGTTTGAACAACTGATGAAGGCAGTTAGAAAATATTTACAGTGTCCCTTATCATCCTTCTTTATTATGACGCTTATCCTCGCCAGAATTAACGATTTATTCTTCGTCTCGTATAACCACAAACTCGTAACAATTAACGCTCACCGAACGACGTTTTCACAGTTTTACTATAGGTAGCATCGAGCTCGTAAACTCTCAGCAAAAGTATTATCTCTCTCTCTCTCTTTCTCGTAATCCAACCGTAATACGCCAGCTCTTTATAACCTTGCGTGAAAGAGCCGTAAACGCGCAAAATTCCTCCGGTGTATTCTATTCTAAGATCCTCGCGAAGCGGAAATGCAAATTCGCGCCTCCGAAAACGCTCGTTACGGCCCTTGTACACGGAAGCAGCAGCAGCAGCAGCCGAGCGACCTTTTCGCTTATTCGAGGATTTGTATAACATACGCGAGGCGCTGCTGCCGTAGTGCACGCGATCGACGTCATATAGGATGACACTGCACCGATACACAGTCGATTCCTTTTCTGCGGTGACAGCATAAATCCTATGTACCGAATATCAAATGATGCACTTGATGGAAAGTCTAGAGCTTGTTTATTTACGTGAAGTAGTGTATACATATACTTCGGTGGATTTAGAGTGTATTATGTACCATGACCTTCTGGTTTTCAATGTGGGGAGCTGCTCTTTCGGGAATTAGATTTCCATTGATTGCCCTGAATTTTACCCAGCACTATATTTTTTTCCACTATGTTGCTACCGCGAATTGAGAAGTTCGACTGAAAACATTTTCTGGAAACAGAGGAAGACTATTATTTGAATCAAAATGAATATGGGTGTGTCGTTCGCGAGATATTTTCATACCATTCATGAGTTTATGGCTTGCATCGTGAGAATGCAACGAAAAAAATAATATTTGTTAACCTTCATTCTCCTGAACTTATTTTATAACTTATTAATTACACAAAGTTGACAACTTTTTTAATCAAATACATAGAGAAATAAGCAAACTAACAACTTTTTCGTTTTGCCCTTCAACAATGCAAATTGAAAGCCCATTAGTATTCGTCTTACGAATTCAATCAAAGTTACTTGAAACTTCTAGAATATAGCTTGTTTCGACTTGACATGTATTGTTAAAATTCAATCGAACTTCAGGGAAATTCAGTTTCTGCGAAGTTCTTTGTAAATCTTTTTCAAAATTGTGATTTAAAGTCAGAAAATCTATGTCAAACTTTTGTATTAGATCATTTGGATTTTAAATATTACAAAACGAAGCTCCATATATGTCATATCCGTATTTGCGATTCACAATAATCAAGTTCGTTCTAGTCCAATGCAAATCAATATCTGCTCATCAAACAGTTGATTAACTATTAATTCAGTTTTCAATCATCCCATGTTCCTTCCATGTAACCTTTCGCTTCGAAAAAACACTCATTCGATTTGCAGTATTGGAGATGTACGCACCTTGCGAATCACTCCAAAAATTGCAAAACAAGCACGCATTAGCATATTCGTGCAGTTTGCAAGGTGAAAAGGCGTGGCAGTGCCGATCAGACGCGCATCGCCGGCGTTTCTCGATTCGGCGAATGGCCTTTAACGGATCTCACAAGGCCGACAGACTCTTAATTAACGACGATAGAGAGTCTATAGTAGAAGAATGAGAATAAAAAAATGTTGTTTACCGCTGCTGCGCGAGTAGCTATTTTGAATCGGTGCGAAGCTGATGCCGCGCGACGAAGAAATAACGCTCGTTAATTTATAAGAACGAAATCGAAGATGTTTGCAATGGCACGTCACAAACTGTAATATGAAATTTTTATAGCTATGTTTGTAAAAAGTGTCGATTAACGTTTGTAAGATAATGTTTTGCACTTATCGTGATGCGGATTGCATATTGATGCTTCGTGTCTCTATAAAATTGCAAATTGTTCATTCAACTTGGCAGTAACGCTAGTTCCAATGTCTATCTCAAGAAATCCTTCGGATTCCCACGGTAAAAAATTGCAGAAATGATAAAGAATTTTTGCTAAAGAGCGTTTTTTGATATCCTCTATTAAAAAGCCATGTGCCGAGAAAAATGTTCGATAAAAATGACCATGGCAATATATCTTTTACCCGAGGCACGATAAAATTTGCAATGGATCGCCTATAATATTTTCAGTGCCCCCGCTTAAAAATATATTGCCATGGCGATTTTTCACAAAAAAAGGCTTCTTTTTTTCGATGTAATAATTGCTTTGAAATACGAGATGTAGAACCGACGACCTAAATTCCAAATCGGAGAACTTTTTCATCAATAGAAAAACGAGAACTGCGGCCTTTTTTCCGAAATCTCATTAACCACTGAATGACTTTGGAAGCAAAATGAATTGAAACAAATATATTATAATATTAAAGGAAGGTGAAGCTAACTTGCGTTTGTGGCTACGATAGGTAATTTAATCTAATATTAAGCATGTAAAATGTGTGTGTGTGATCTAAAGTTAAAAAAAAATATAATAATTTCATAGAATACTATAAATTGAAAAGAAACCTTTTATAGTGTAGGAAAAAAAATAACTATTGAAAGGCGATACGACAATTACGTTTAGTGCCCCGCACCATAGCGTAGAGTTCCACCGTGATAAACTCGATATTTACACGTGCACATACACGTGCGTTTCATTGCTCGCGCTATATGCGCTCAGCAATCATAACCTTCAAAGTCAAATAACCCCCCCCCCCCCCCCCCCAAAAAAAAGTCAAAATCGAAGCAGACGTAGAATACATCAAGTTTACAAACAGTCGATTATAAGCAAAGAAGCGCGCGATCATCGTAAATTTCCAGTTTAAGTACCAACTCGTGCGCGAGCGCGGATTACGCAACAGTCGAAAAACGCGCGACACCCCTGGTAAAAAATTAACCGGAAGATATGGCCGGGCAGACATATTTTGGCCACGGGTTACAGCCAATTTCTGTCAGTAAGTTCACTATAATATGGCCCTATTATGGTGAACTTATGTTAAGTGCCGTAGCGTGCATGTTTACTTATTTTACCTCGTATTTTACATTATAACCTTAAAAATTTGTTTTTCTAATTCGTAAAAAATGTGTATATCATAGGTTATACCATAAGTATAAATAAAGTGAATATCTTACCAAAATGTTAATTTCATGAATGTGGTTTATTATTTATAATTTATTTAATATTATTAAATTATTTCATAATTTCATAGTGGTCTTCTGGCTGAGAGTAACAGAGTCAGAGACAAACAAATAAACTAATCTTACTTTTGTCAAGTAAAATATGTATTTTAATGATTATTATACATTTATATCATTAGTCCCGGCTGTTTATCATTATTTACTTATAATATTGTAAATAATGAGGTTCTTATTGAGTTAAACTATTTTCTTATGATCAAATCCTCAATTCAAAATCATTTTATTTAGTAACCATAATTTAATAAGAAATATGGTCACGCTATGGCAATAGTCCTATTAAAATCAATTGAAATTATGGCCATATTTTTCAGCATAATGTGGCGGATTTCGCCATTATATGGACACAAACCCCATTAATTTTTTTACCAGGGACTAGACGAATTATTTCCGGCGCGACACGAGTAACAGCTGCTCGCGGGCGAAATACAAGATAAAAAAAGAAGAACTGCAGCTGCAGAGGAACAGAGAGATAGAAGAGAGAAAGAGGAGAGCGTACGATCGTTGTAATTGTCAAAGAGCGCGTGCTTCGCATACCGTCGTATGCACCACCCGCAAGGCGTTGCTGTTATCATACGCGTGTATATATAAACGCGATCAAAGAGACGTTTTATTTTCATTCTGCGTGTCACCCGATCTTTTCCTATCTCTTGCGAATTTTTTTTTATTTTGCGTGATGTACGTTGCAAAGGGATTGTTCAACTTGACAAATCGGGTTACAACCTTGTATTACTTTATTTAGTATTGTTACAATCATTTTCCATTCGTTTTAGACTAGTGTATTTTAAAAATAATAAAGGAGTTATCTTTTGATAAAAATGAATTGGGTGACAGTTAGTCGTTTCCTGGTATATAATTTTTATCAAAGTTGCCTATTAAACGTTTCATACGTTGTTTTATTGTGACTACGATGATAATAACTATGTAACGTATCTAATTTATGTCGTTAAAAAAAATTAATTATAATCAGCTAACAGATATGGAATAGAATGTTTAACGTAGAACATGAAAAACTAGAATTTTATCAATGAAGCACTAAAGTACTTTAATGAGTTAATCATTGAAGTCAAAGTCACAGAGAAAGCATAAGTGACACGATTGTAACTATACACGCAACTTATTCATTATGCAAACACACGAGGCTCTCGTCAGCTGATATACATACACAAGAGTGAGGGAGTTCTGAATTAACTTCATGAGCTAAAATCACGAACGTGTTTTTAACGATCCATTCTCTCAAAAAGAACTCAAAGCAATTATCTCGGTTCGATAGTGATTAAAAGCGTTTATATAATTTTGACCAGTGTCATTTTTAACTGTAACTTAAGTTTGAGTTGTGTGCATTTGTGATAGTGATGTAAAATTGTTACATGACGGTATTTATGCAACTTTAGCTCCGTGACGTCCACTTTTCTCTAATATTACAAAAACAATCACAGCTGTCGTCAAGTTGAGATGCAAATAAAAATAATTATCCAGTTCCTTAATAAAATACAAGGTTCGAAACTACTTTAGCTGCAAACCGACATACTGTATTAGCTACAAATCTTTAATAAAGACATTTTGAGCTTACAACAAAAAAATGTTCTATCAAGGAAAATGTGTCATATATGACCTTAATCTTTATCTGTTCTGTACCAAACTAGTAAGCAAACTTTTGACATTGTAAAGGCAATTTATCACTCTGATAAGACTCGGACAGCGAGAAAAAAAACTCATCTATTATAACTTATAATACTGCTGGTACCAACATATACTTCACGGTCCAACCGCATCTTTCCTCCAATACTTCAGCTAATACAGAAATGCAAATTTTAATCCGATAAATTCACTTCATTAAAAATTAACTTGAAACCAAACTGCCCAGAACAAAAAAGTTCCTTTCGCAATACCTCTCCCAAACCCAATGCACCTACTCTGACAAACACTACCATTTCATAATTGCACTGTTCGCAAAGACAATTATCCACACATACGGTTACATATACGAATGACGCGGATTTTGACCGATTCGCCCAGAATCAAACTAAAACACCTCATTGCACAGTTGGCAAGGATTCCAGAGCTCGCCATCAGACATACACATACAGACACACACCTGCGACCCGACCTCGCGCGCATTATGCACACACGGGAGATTCACAAGGCCGCCACGTATAATACATATAATTGTGGACGCGTCGCACGTCGGCACGTGGGCGCTATGTCGTAGTCGCGATATAACCGCGATGAGAGATTCCGCGTGTGTATAGAGCACTGCACGGCGTCGGGTCGGCCGAGCCGTCGATCGATCGCGCGAAGTTAGCGTCCGATTAAGCGGCGCTCTCGCGAGCGAAGCTTTTTATAGACCGCGGCTGAGCTATTTTTATTTATCCATGGCAGTGCAGTGCTGGTGTGTTGCTTTTTGTTTTTATAAGCCCGCGCGATGTGTTTGTGTATCTGACGCTCATCGCTCGCGCGCCTCGATCGATTTCTGCTGTCTGCAGCGTGCGTGGGATATTATATGGCGCGAAATGTTTTGGTCAGCTGATGGAGGATTGTTGTGCATGCTGAGTGTGCGCGACCGATTTTTTTTTCTGTCTCGGTGCACACTTTTTGCTCTCTCTCTCTCTCTCTCTCTCTCTCTCTGTTGGTTTGGCATAATTTACGTTGGGATGACATGTTTGGGACTTGCATAAGTTATATATCGCAACCGTTAGCCTTGCAATAACAACCGTAGAAATGCTTACGTGTATAATCGTTACAGCATTGCATATTTTTATTAAAGTTTGATTTATTGGTTACACTTGTTTCGTGTATATGCCGTTAATACGTTTTCGTGAATAAATGGCAAATATAATGAACTGTGCAATTATTAATATCATTATTTTGTAAACTTTGATTGTTGGCCTTATACTTGTAGAATAATTTGTGTCGATGTATGAAATTTCATTATTATACTGCAGCTGCGCGTCAGTCAAGATTTTAAATCGTGAATAATATCTATTGACACAGTTATCAAGGTCTTTAAATTATGAACAAAATATAGCGATTTAATTTTCAAACACGAACTTTTAAAAGAGTTCATTATTAATGGTTTAAATTTAATAACTGGGAACAAATTGCTTGATCTGCAGAGAATCTTTACAAATGCAATTTAAAGTGAAACTTTTTTAAGGAGATATAGAGATGTGAAGGATTAGCTAAATTATATTTTTTATAAGTTCCAATTTAAATATATGAGAACTCATACTTAGCAGCTAAGATTAAGAATTACTTATCGCTTGATATTAACATATGCATAATTATTAATTTGCTTGCCTTGCATTTGCAATTCGTAAGCCGCAAAGTGGCCTTTCTTTAAAACTCATTTTCCCATCACAATAGCCCGCCTACACCATATGTTGAATCGAGCGGAAAAAATCATAAACGTAGCTTATTTCCAGAAAAAAATCTGAATAGAAAAATTAGCTCAAATCCTCTACCTCTGTTCATTTAATTAAAACTTTGATTCTAATTTATGTGTCGAGGCTTTCAAAGTCAGAGGCAAGCAATTCTTGAATAGTCCAACAATTAAAAACTCTTTTCACTCGGTACTCAAACGATCTCATTGTCTCGCTATATTCATTTATATTTCCTCGGTGTATAAAAACCAATTGCAAAAAACTTTAATAACGCGCAAGCCCAAAAAAGATTTGGAAAAAAGTGGAATTACTTTTTCAAAATGCACTCGAGTATAACGTCCTTAACGGTCGAAGAACAATAAAAAAAAGAAGCCGAAAGGTCAAGACTCATTACGATTCAATAGCACCGCATAATTCTCGCCGCGTACAACAATAAAACTGCACCCACGCGTCTACAATTAGAAAAAAAAAATGAAATCACCTCGGAAATATAAATTCACTAATTTACCTCGACGCATATATCCTGAATTCATAAAAGTCATTCGCAAGTGTATATATAAGTATCAACTGTTAATTGCATCCTATATCCTCCAGATTTTCAACGGAGTATCAGATAACAGCCAAAAGGCGTATAGCCATCTTCAACACGCGAAGAATTGAAAAGTACGAAGTAAAGAAGCAACGCTCGTGCGAGAGCGGTAATCGGAAAACTGTCTCCAAGTTCGACAGCCAACATCGCCCGTGTATATAAGAAGAAAGAAGTTCCTCTCTCGATCGCTTTATACGCATGTATATAGATATAGCGCTTTGCGAGCCGCTTCATTTATCTCCGATATGGAAAGTCTCGGGAGTCGAAAGCGCGGCGACGGTATATAGTATATATAAAGCGCTCGAGGCAAGGCTGTCTCAAGGTTGTCAGGAGCTCTCAGGCTGTTCGCCTCTCTCTCCCTCTCGCGAAGAGAGAGAAAGAGAGAAGGTGCGCGCGCTCGCGAGCAGCTCGAGTCTCTCGCGGGCAAAAGTGAAATCCTTCCACTTAATTGCTTCGATAATACCTCGGGCGCTCTCCGTCTCTGCACCTGTGTGTGTGTGTGTGTGTGTATGTCTGCACTTTACGTGTAAATGTGTCCGAGTGTGGCATATACAACCGATATATGTATATTATACCAGAGAGCGAGTTCTTATGTAACGGTGCACGAGTGTGTGCGGATTTCGATTCATCTCGTCTGCTTCTTTTTCTCTCCTCTTCTTTTTTTTTTCATTCCTCGTCTTCTTTATCGAAAGAAAGTTGGATATTGAATAACGCGAGTCGCTTATATTATACGCTTTCGCGCAAAATCGCTCATCGAGCTCTTACGAGACAATACATCGATCGGCGATATCATGGATTTTGTCCATTCTGTCCTCTTCGTGTTGCAACAAATTGTGCATCGCGCCCATTATCGTAAATAATCGGGTTGGGCTCGTTAATACAAATTTTAGTAAATATGCGCTACGAAACAATATTATATTATTAACACTGCGCAAGTGTGCGCGGGTAATATATACGTAATCGCATCAGCTTGAATGCATCAGGATGTAAAATAACGAAGCGCATGTCCGCAATTTGCGAACGTGTGCTTATCGAGCACCACCTATTTCCCTAACTAAATATGAACTTTCTCCGATTTCATTGTGTATATTAACATTAAATAAGGCTTAACGCGTATTTATAGAAAATTAATTGCCACTCTATATATATATTTCGCGCATCCTAAACCAGTACCCAATAAATAAATTTAATCGCTCTAACATACAATGTAACACATTTAAAAAGAGCCCATATAAGACAGTATAAATACCTCGCGCGACTTAAATATCGATCATCTAATAACATTCACATGTTTTATTCCGAGCACGTCGCGTTACGCCGAATCATCAATACCAAATTAGCAGCTATACTAATTCAGTGACCCAACGCATTAGAGCCAGCGAGATATAAATAAGGAACCCGACCAAAAAACGCACCGATTGCAGCAGCAGGTGTACGGCCAAACTCCGCCGGTATCGAATTAGAAAAAAGTGTCACGTCTCGCACCTAAAATCGCTAATAGCGTGTAGGAAAGGAAAAAAATTCACCTGCAATCCCATACCACAGACACAGACATATACGACATCGTGGAAAAGTAAAAAAAGCCGTGCTCTAACGAGTTGCAGCGCTAAACTGTGCGCGTGTCCTTGAGCTGCCATCGGAGTAGCAGAGAGAACCGTAAACGGACGAAAATTCCTACAGCTGGCCAATCGATCTCATCGTTCTGATATATATATATATATATATATATGTAACATTTACATCGGCGCGATTTGCACGCGAATGTGCGCTGAACTTGAAACGCAAATAATTTTCGCGAGGTCGAGGAGCTGTCGCCGCGCGCGTGCATATATCCCAAAGATTTTGCGGGCATCGCGCCACGGGATTTCTATATACATGAGCGCGCGCGTGCACGTAAAGCTGAATCATTCGTGGCTTTAACGGTCGGATCGTTATAGTAGATTCGGGACTTGGAGAGGCTTGCGATGCGTAATGCGCGGAAACTGAATCGATTGTCTGTAGGGCAGTGGTGTCGGCGACGCTACTACACTGTAGCGGTATATTATATGCCTCGAAATCCATCGTTTGCATTTTGTATATAAGCTAGAGAATTGGCGGTGGTATATTTTGACTATGCGAAATTTATTCGGACATGTAGGTATGTTGGTAAGGTAAAATTGACAATGAACGGTCACACACACACACACACACATTGACGTTGTGCACGATGTGCAAAGTTAGATTTTATTCAAAGCAGCTATATAGAATGATCGAACACGCTTATAAATCGTTTTAATGAAACTTGATTTTGAAAAAGGATAAACCTATTTGATATGTTCATTTAAAAAAAGGATCAAGTGCAATATTAACTACAGTATTGGCCGACCAACGTGACTACTTTCACTTAAAGTTTACGTGTGTAAAATGGTTTTCGTTCTCTTTCAAAGGCAAATTTTCTGCATCGTTTACATTTGAAAAGAATATATATTTCGAATGTTACTTTTAAAAGACTGGCATGACAGCCTTTGACCTAGTCAAAAGTCAAATCAATGAAAAGCAAAAGTAGAATTTCAAAAATTGTTCCTTAAATAGAGACCTAAATACACTTACAATTGTTTACTATACAAAATATTCAGTTGAAAAAAGTATTCGAACTTCTTAACTAAAATTTACCCCTTAATAATCTTCTATAGATTCATTGAATAAATACTAAATTAACTTTAGTACACTTATAAAACTTACGAATCACGGACAATTCAGTACACGCCATTAGGAAACTCCATAACTCACCTGAAACAAACAAAAACATTCAAATTAGATCACAACGCTCTCATTGCAAAACAAGTAAATTTAACAATCTCATCGAGCACATTCCATGAGTACAATTGGCATCTGTATTAAGGTTGAAATAATACCATTACGCACAACTGAAGGTAAATAAGAGAAAGAGAGAAAGAGAGGGAGAGAGAGAGAGAGGGCACTGCACACAAGTGACGGTGTAGAGTGTCGTAAAAGTAAAAGGAGCAATCGTCTCGGAAACGAGACAAACAAGTGAACATAGCGAGGCGCGCGCAAGAGAAGCTATGCGCCTAAATCGCCGCTAATTCATCGACAATGGGCAGCGCACAAAGAGCCCCAGAATCTAAATCGGCGAGTGTCGACTATACTGCAGCAAATGATCGCGCCTCGCTGTCCTGTCCAGCGCGGAACGACTGTACAGATTAATGGATCGCGACGACGATTAGGTAGGGTGTCAACTCTCGCGGTGCAACACATCGAATCGTATACGGACTTATTTCTTAACTTCTTTAACCCACTAATGAATAAATTATATATAAATATTAATATTTATATTATGTAATATAATCAATATTAATAATGTTCATATAGATCTAAAAAATCGTTAGAAATTATCATTGGATCAGAGGTATTTTTTCATTTGTACATCTTATTATTCGAGATTAGATTTCTTCGAGAAAAGTGAATATCTGAATCTGCAGATGCATTGCATTCAACAAATTTTACTTTGCATTAACTAAATTTTACGGCATTATATAGCAATTAAACGCGGCAAAAATCTAATTCCTCTCAATACTGTCTCGAGTCAAGTTATTATTTATTTTCAGTGCTGCTGCAGGTGAAAGTGTAATCAACAGGACGTAAAAAATTAAACTTTTTAATATTAGATATATACCTGTATAAAGTTTTTCCGACCTCAAAAAAATGTATGATTGGATTTCAAAATATTGGAGCAAACTACATAAATAATTTTTTTAGTCAATTTACTATTATTTGTATAGACATACACTAGCAGTGGTTACCAAACTTTTGACATTTCGAGTTAGGAAATATGGCACTCATGCAAATGTCACTCATCGCTATAAGTCGATTATCCCTGCTTCACACAGCTGCGAGAGATCCGCCACTAATGATATAAATCCCCGACTCGCCGAGATTAGCGTTGAAATTTCCATATCAAACTCGCAAATCTCACACCAATGCCAACTAATCGACCAAAAACAAATGAGTAAATGAGCTTGCTGCACGAGTTTCCCGAAAGAGAGAGAGAGATTCAATGTCGCGAGCGCACTTCTACTTGCTCTTGCCGAACACAATAACAAAGAATACATAATAGAGCATATTCGCGAAATCGAAAGCTCCGAGTTGAGTTCGAGGAAAAGGAGAGTCGCTCACGCGCGTAGGCGTCGAGAAAGGCGTAATATACATTTCCAGGGAAAGGCCAATGAGTGCCAACTTTATGTATATAGATATATATTGTATATATACGTAGACGTGGCACTGGATGTTGTCTGTGTGTGTGATGCACTTGGGAAGACGCTTGTCTTGCTGCCCCCGACGTTTTGCATTACGTTTCGCTTTGTGTGAATTGCGTCAGATTGAGGAAGTATACTCGGAGAAATTGATTTCATTTCTGTGCGTTTATGGATTTTTTTATAGTCGCGGTATAATGATTCCGTTATTGCATTTAATAATAGAATGGATTTATTGATCGTATAAAAGTGGAGTGACTGTCAAAAGTGAATAGTGATATACTACGTGAACTTACGATACATAACTCACTTGCTATTATTAATCAGATTAGATGTTTGCAATAAAAAGTTGTTTAATACAAATCAAGATCAAAAATATCAACGAATGAATTTTAACAAGAAACGTGATATTTTCAATTGCACAAAATGAAAAATTTCTTTATAAAATAAAAATAAATATCTGAAAGATTTTTGGATAGGATATTCACTTGTTATAAACGATAAAAATGACTGAATGGGCGTTTTTATTAATAATATAAAGTCGTTCACTGCTTTATATACTACCGGAACCCTATATAATGTAGAGTTCCTATTTTTTTATAGCTTTTATAGCATCGTCAATTTTTTCCCGAGCTTTAAATCGCACGAGAAACCAGGTCACGAAAAAACAGCACCAGCCTTCACCAAATCGTCGTTATATAAACGGAAACATCCGCTACATGAAAAAAAAGAATCTCGTAAACAGATGACTTTAATAGTCCGCCTACATGGGGACTTTACACCAGTGACAGTAGCGTCACGTCGGGCGGGCTGAGAAACCGTTTTGTAACAGGAGAATAGCATCAGCAGCAGCGTGTATATAACTGTATAAAGCGAGACGCGCCTCGAGACGCGCGCCCTATCGCATTTACGCCGACTGATTTCACGTGTGCCCGCGCGACAAAGACGAACAGGAAAAACATCGAGAGAGAGAGAAAGAGAGAGAGAGAGGGATGGAGAAAAAAAGGAAGAAAAAGAAAAATCCAGCGTCTTTGTTTCGAGAAATAACGGAAAGAAAGCGTGCGTTTCCATCGCTAGCCTATTTTCATCGCACACCCCGTCAGCTTCCATTCAGTTTCCATCTCCTCTACTCGTATTTTTTCCTGCCCTCGTGCGTCTTTATTTCGCTGCAGCACGAAAGCAGTGGAAAACCATTGCATTCTTTTTCTCTCTCTCTCTCCCTCTCCGTCCGTATATCTGCGATACGACTGCGATACATGCTCGCAGTACGTATCGTATACGTCCCACCTAGAGACTTTGATCAGAGAAAAGAGCCCCGTAGTCTTGTCCTAGTCCTTTGTTTGGGAATATCTTTCCGTATACGGAGCCCTTTATCTGTTTTCTTTCAGTACACCAACTGCGCAATTTAATGAAATAAAACACTGCGTCGTCCCTTTCAACGATTTTCTTTTGCCATTGTGCAGATAATTTACGAAAATTCAACTGTACTGTAAATGCACAACAATTGAAAGTGTTGCATATTCTGTATAGAAACAGCGTATATCTAACATGAAGGATTTCGTTTAAATGAATTTATTTCGGGACTGCTGTATAATGCAGAATTGGAAAGGCGAAATGTACCTCGTGTCACAGCGAAATTTCAATTATAATGCTGACTTAATCGATTGGGTATCTCGCGCATTATCTCTTATTGAATCATGAGCCCGAGCGAAATTGATAAGGTCAACGTTATGATTGACAATCACTGGTGGCGGTGCCAATTACGGGGACCATGAGAAGGGTAATGGATCGAGGTAAATCTAGTTACGAGCTCTCTCCTGCAGTATCCGTAATTTACAGATGCATTATGCCCTTAATAACCAGTCGATGAATGCATTATCCAGCACCAAAGTCGTGACATTTAAAAAAATTACATTTTTAAGGGCTTCGTTATGTCAAACTATATATGCATATATAGTTTGATAACGTTGATATTCATTCAATTCAATTAAGCTATTCTCCCACGCTATTGTCGATCTGCAATTGAATTACAAACTTTAACGGGATAAATTGTGTATGCCGCTTGTTAGGAGAACAAAGTAACTCAAATTTCGTAATTTGCGCAGAGAGAGAGAGAGAGAGAGAGAGAGAGAGAGACTCGGGTCGAGACTTCCATTCCGAGAACACAATTCGCATGCACAAATTGAGATGAATTAACGAGTCTTTGCTAAATAATTAACAACGCGAAAACGCTTTACGACGTAGGATATAAAACGCCTTTAGCAATTGCGTACAGACAAGAATGGAAAAAAATCATATGCAGTTTTCATTCCCAGATACGATATTACTCACGCGCCGCGAAAAATACCGAAGAGAACACATCGAGTACAAGTGCGTTGAGAAAATGTTTTACGATCGATGCCGTAATTTCACAATAATTGCTTTCATCGGTTATCGGATAGATAACAATCGTCAGGTTTCTTTTCGAGAATGTACACACACACACACACACATTCGACTTCTGCGAGGAGCGAGAAAAAAGCGCGATATACGACTAAAAGCTGAAGAAATGGAATAGTCCTTGTGCATCGTAGTTAATCTGATCTCGAAGCTATAATTATTGTTTTAAGACAGGTGATTCAGTACACGGTAGGAAAATCGATTAGCCAAGGAACCTTCAAATTCATAATTAAGAATTTCTTAGCCAATCTGGAAGTTAATTGTATTTTCGTCACAGTCTATTTCAAAATAAACTCCTCGGGTTATGAATTTAAATAGTTTGGATCAGAAATAGTATTTTCTTATTATATCAGACCTTAATGTAGTAGTCCCCTGAATAAAAGAGCTAAATTATGTTTTATTCGAGTATTTCAAGTATTAAGAATTACTTATCCCATAAAGAGAACGCTGATAGAAATAAATTAATTAAAAAGATTTTATTATTTAGTTGCCAGACAAATTAAATAAAACAAGTGATGTTAAAATCTTTAAAATATATTTACTAATTTTACATAATAATAGATATGTATCGCTTTTTTCAATTAACAAAGTTTTTATTCAAATGTAAAAGCTCTTTAAATATATCAAGGATTAATGGGCGAAGTTATGCAATTTTATTGTGCTTGGATACAATTCACACTGCACATTAAACAAGAAAATTCAACTTTTAAAAAAAAAAATTACATTAAAACCTGAAATGTAGCAATTTTAATATCTGTTATCTTTTAAAAATATATGTAAGTAATTTAATCTTAATTGGTGAATAAGATTGTCAATGTTAATCGACAAAATGTCAATATTGTAGCGATGATAATAATCGCTTCTTACTGAATCGCTATTAATAGCAACATAATAATATATGAAGTCAAAAATGAATTCAACTTTCTTTTACAAATACAAGCACTACAGTTACACTTTAAACGTGAAACTATTTCAAATACAATTTTGAAAAACTTTTTTTTAATATCAGCCTAACGCATCATTTGACCTACTTCTACCTAATCAACTTTCTTAGTCTGAAGTTTGAGAAACGGAAACAAGTTTTTAAAGTAGATAGTGAAAAGAGCACAACATTTTTTATTTATAAACCGATAGTAAATGGTTTCCAAGTTTATGAAATTAAAATCTCCAGCTTTAACTAATATTTATGTACACTCATTAAATGTATCCGACATATTATCTAATCAGTCAAGGTAGAAGGGAATAATTCAATTTTTATTTGCAAAGTAATGAGAATATAAGTATAATTGATGCTTTACACGAAGACAAAATTTCATTATCCTTGCTTTTATATTATGTATATATAAATAATATTACTATCGTAGAAAATGAAAGAGGGAAAATAAAGTCAGTTACTTATTTATCACAATTAGGAAGTAAACGATATTGCTATACAAATGGATGTCCAAATGTTAATTATGACGGGAATTGATATTATGTATTAGAATGCGCATCCACAGAGTTTCGAGAACTCTCACAGCCAAAGTGCATTTTTTGAAAAAGAGTTTCTTTTTGAACGTAAAACCTTATCTTGAAAAGTAGGGCAATTTCCGGGGCAATAAATTTTAAATTCCCCGGTCTCCGAAAGTAAGAATTTCCTTCGGTGACGCAAAAAAATCCTGAAATGAAAATTCACCAATTTCCAGCATTCTTGATTAAAATTAAGAAGCAAAAAAAAATACATTCTTCCGAATTTAGTTACGAGAGAGATCGGCGCACAAAAGAGAGGAGAAAAACGAGAGAGAGAATAAGAGAGTCCGGGAGAGAGCAAAGGAAAGGAGAGCAGAATACGAAAGAGGTGCGAGAGATAAGGTGATATAGCGCGACGGTAGGGGCATCGATTTTCAATCGGCGAACGTATACCGTATACGTAAGCTATATATATATATATATATATATGTACGTCACAGAATATAAAGGCGCAAGGAGTGCAGAAGAAGGGCTCCAAAGCCGGTGGAAGATACACCGCGAGCTTACGTGTGCGCCATCCGCTGCAAATGCACTCTTATCCCACTATACCTATACACTGGATTCCAATTCCAATTCCTTCGCTGCACTCTTCCAGCGGCATTACGTCTATACATATATAATATATAGCAGCTCTTTTTAAATTCGAATTAACCTAGCAAGTTTTTTGTACGTGTGCTCAGATGTAAAATAGGTGGTGGACCGGAGCAAAGTGGCTTTTTCTTAGGTGGAAAGTTCGCAATCGATAGTTTCGCAACGCCTACTATATCTAGAGAGTGAGAGAGAAACTAGACTGATTAATGGATGCGATGTGCAAGGAGTTGCCGACCGTTCGTTCATAATATATTATACAGATATATAGATTAGCTTTTTTCCGTCTAAAGCTGAGCAAAAACGTACATATTTATGCTTTTAAGTTTCAATAATGATTTTAGAATTCAAGTCTCGCCACTAAATAGTCGATTGATAAGGCCATAATAACGAATGATCTAGAAGCAATAATGTAAAAAAGTTTATTTGGAAATCTTTCTAGATGATTAATAGACTGATTAATGGATGCGATGTGCAAGGAGTTGCCGACCGTTCGTTCATAATATATTATACAGATATATAGATTAGCTTTTTTCCGTCTAAAGCTGAGCAAAAACGTACATATTTATGCTTTTAAGTTTCAATAATGATTTTAGAATTCAAGTCTCGCCACTAAATAGTCGATTGATAAGGCCATAATAACGAATGATCTAGAAGCAATAATGTAAAAAAGTTTATTTGGAAATCTTTCTAGATGATTAATAGACTGATTAATGGATGCGATGTGCAAGGAGTTGCCGACCGTTCGTTCATAATATATTATACAGATATATAGATTAGCTTTTTTCCGTCTAAAGCTGAGCAAAAACGTACATATTTATGCTTTTAAGTTTCAATAATGATTTTAGAATTCAAGTCTCGCCACTAAATAGTCGATTGATAAGGCCATAATAACGAATGATCTAGAAGCAATAATGTAAAAAAGTTTATTTGGAAATCTTTCTAGATGATTAATAGACTGATTAATGGATGCGATGTGCAAGGAGTTGCCGACCGTTCGTTCATAATATATTATACAGATATATAGATTAGCTTTTTTCCGTCTAAAGCTGAGCAAAAACGTACATATTTATGCTTTTAAGTTTCAATAATGATTTTAGAATTCAAGTCTCGCCACTAAATAGTCGATTGATAAGGCCATAATAACGAATGATCTAGAAGCAATAATGTAAAAAAGTTTATTTGGAAATCTTTCTAGATGATTAATAGACTGATTAATGGATGCGATGTGCAAGGAGTTGCCGACCGTTCGTTCATAATATATTATACAGATATATAGATTAGCTTTTTTCCGTCTAAAGCTGAGCAAAAACGTACATATTTATGCTTTTAAGTTTCAATAATGATTTTAGAATTCAAGTCTCGCCACTAAATAGTCGATTGATAAGGCCATAATAACGAATGATCTAGAAGCAATAATGTAAAAAAGTTTATTTGGAAATCTTTCTAGATGATTAATAGACTGATTAATGGATGCGATGTGCAAGGAGTTGCCGACCGTTCGTTCATAATATATTATACAGATATATAGATTAGCTTTTTTCCGTCTAAAGCTGAGCAAAAACGTACATATTTATGCTTTTAAGTTTCAATAATGATTTTAGAATTCAAGTCTCGCCACTAAATAGTCGATTGATAAGGCCATAATAACGAATGATCTAGAAGCAATAATGTAAAAAAGTTTATTTGGAAATCTTTCTAGATGATTAATAGACTGATTAATGGATGCGATGTGCAAGGAGTTGCCGACCGTTCGTTCATAATATATTATACAGATATATAGATTAGCTTTTTTCCGTCTAAAGCTGAGCAAAAACGTACATATTTATGCTTTTAAGTTTCAATAATGATTTTAGAATTCAAGTCTCGCCACTAAATAGTCGATTGATAAGGCCATAATAACGAATGATCTAGAAGCAATAATGTAAAAAAGTTTATTTGGAAATCTTTCTAGATACTTATTGTTTCCTGATACGTCAACTCTGTGAGTAATGACAGTCAAACAAGGTTGACTTTTTCCTTCCAACTGTTTTTACTATCGCACGTCTGCGTAATATACTTTAGATTGCTAAATTGTTCAATTTGCAAAAAGAACGTTATAACACGATTGAACGATTGGAGCCAAGCCACTGCCAAGTCACTGAAATAAAATCTCTCGGGCTCAATTCAGAATTTTTAATATCTTGGTTGCACAATGTAAATCAGAATTGTTCAGCACTTGTTAAAATTTTGAATGCAATTTATTTTTTCAAAACCGTCGCCTCTTATACGATATAGCCACGGTAGCTTTTTCAAAAATTCGTTTCCCATCCGCTCAAATCCAAAAATGCCATCAGCTAACATATTATATATCAGTCTAAAGTATAAAATACGGGAAGGCGAGAGCCCAAGATAAATGAGTCGACAAAAGAAGAAGGTGCAGAAGAGCCGCGCGCGGCACAAAGAGGCCAAAGTAGTTTCAAGGCACAATGGGACGCGCGCAGCACTCACGCATGCAACGATAGCGTATCAAGAATCAGTACACGCGCGCGCACGGGCGAGAATTAGAATCGGTGTACATCGTCGTCGCCGCCGCCGCTACTCGGTTCAGGTGCGAGCTGCTGCCGCCACGCTATATAATGCACACAATAAGAGGAGGTGATTCGCCTTAAACGGGCCTCATTATATCGAGTTGCTCCCAATCGAGGCTTACGCTTCTACCACTGCAATCACCTACGACTGCATAGGGCAGTATAAGAGACCAAGGAGAGAGAGAGAGAGATAAGAGAAAAAGAGTCGGGTAAAGAGGAAAATAAGAGGTGGCGGGGTAAGGCCCTGGCTGTTGGTGCGCACCGTATATAGCTAAATGGTGATTTTAATTAGTTCATTGTGGCGCGACGACTACGCGCGACGTAAGCGCGGTAATTAACCGGCTTTAATACAACCGTTTTGGCTTTGTTTCTCGTTTTGCTCGTGCTTTAACAGGACTAGTGCGTGCATAATTTACACAGTCGATTATTTTGGCGGAAATAACGAGTTTCGAATTTTCCAGAGTTATATTCGACTGTCGCTGTATGATTAAGGAGATACTAACGAAAGTGCTTTGTCGCTTTGTGAGATGGAAAGTATGAAATGATCTTTAACTTTGCGCTACGCATTAGGACCATTGATACCATTAGAAACAATACAATCCAAGCTCGTTTAATATCTTAAGACACGAAAACAATCAAAAACCTTATCAAAATATGACGTACTTTAAAATGATTCCTCTGTTCTTGTTCGATCAAATAACATAAAGCATATTCAAGCCCATCTGGCTGGAAACAATCGCGGGGCAAGGTCAACAGTACTCACAAACTGCACGAATCGCTGGCAAGAAAGCCGGAAAGGAGGATATAAGGAGGAGAGAAATGGTGGAAGGCAGTCGCGCGCGCGCGCATTACGGAAAACAAACGATAGCCTGCAGCAGCGTAGCGCGAACGATTCCACGGAGCTGTGCGAAGAGCATGACTTCCGGCCTCTCGGCCCACGTGCTCAACGAGTGTTTACGATAGCGACGCCACTACCGCCGCGGCATAATGTAACACGCACGGACTCACTTCGCGAGATTATACCCGACGTATATACAGTCATTCTTACTTAGACCAAACGCAGCGGATGCGAGAGTCGACGCGCGTGCGGAACTTTTATATCGTATCGAACAGCCTTGTGTACCGACGCTGTTTTCATCGATTTCTGTTGTGCCCAGGCCGATAACTCTTTTTCTTTTGCTCTTCCCCGCTGCTGGGATTGCTGGCGTACAACGGTAGAGGATGAGTTTAATGAGAATCGATGGATCTGTATTGCAATGAATGGAACTTGGTGTTCTGTCACGAATGCCATGCATTTCTCCCTTATTAAATCGTTCCACTTCTTTTCGCGCGGAATATATTTTTTTAACGAGGTGCAATAAAAGTGTGATTGTGTAGCGTCTTGATTTGTCGAGGCAAAAAAGATGCCACTGCTCATCGCATTGGGTGATCGTTATTTCCATTCACAGGATTTTCTTTTAACGGAAGCGTCTTAACCACTTGATATAACATAATATATTCCATTACACTTACCAGTAGTGTAAAAAGATGACCTTATAAGAATATCAAAAAACATTCATGAACGTTATCTGCGAAACACCTCTTTAAAGAGATGTACAGACGCGGTTATCTTTAAACTATTCCTCGTATACGTAATCAAACCCTATTCACGTCTACATATTCATAGAAACGTATAATAGCGTTATAACATTATATATATGAACAATATAATTAAGGCGCCTTTCTTGTGCGAAGCAGCTCGTCGCGCAATAAGATCTCGCTCTTCTTATTTGGCGGTATATAGCTCAATAAGGACGAAGAGACGCGAAGAGCAGCAGCGGGTATATTTACGGTTAAATTTAATTAAGATACATCCCCCCCCCCCTGCACCCCGAGGAAGACTCGCCTTCCCATGCTCCCGAGAGCCAAGGCACAACGACGGGCCTCTTTTTGATGCGAAACTGTTTGTTTTTCCCTCTCTGTCCTCCCGCGTGTGCGTTCCGTTCTAACGAAGGGGTCATCTTAATTGGTGATTAGAAGAGAGAGAGAGAGAGAGAGAGAGAGAGAGAGAGAGAGAGAGAAAAGAAACAGCTTTTAACTACTCGCATCCACACGGCGCATTGCGTTTAATTAGCGCGTCTGGCCGCGTTTAGAAAATGCAAAGCAGCTTATTTTTGTCCGCTCGTGGAACATCGTGGTTTTTCTGTTGCTGCTGTGGGGGTGATTATTTCTTAATTACCCTAGCTACAAAAGTGTGCAACTTTATTCATTAAAGCCATCTAAGCTAAGTGATACCTATAATGTCTGATTATATGTAGTTTCTAAACGCAATCATAAGGACAGCGGAGAATGTTTTTTGTTTTGAAAAAGAGAAACTTCTTCTGTTATGGCTGTATATTTTTCTTTTCTAAACGCAAGAGCTGCTATACCTGCGTATACTTATAGGAGAAACTATCTCTTCAGATATACTTGATTTCGAATGGCACTTCAAAATTTCAAAACTATTTATTTTTTCTCTAGGTGAAAGTGCACTTTTTAGCATTGCAAAAGAAGCAAGTGGTTCAAATATACTTATGCCCGTAAAACTATGCGCAAATTATGCGCATTTCTATATATATTCTCCATCGAATAACTAATGAGCAAAATGCAAAATACTGCAGTAACCATAAAAATGTAAATATTTAGTACTTGAAATATTATAAGTCAATAGTAGTAATAAACACGTCACGCGTAATAAACGGTAATAACATTTATAAAAAATTCCTAAAGAAGCACGTTTATATAGATAAATTAACTGCATGTATATCTGAAAGTTAATCAATTACTCGCACACGCAATAACTGCAGAAGCTTGAATGCACGATGCAAACAAAATTCAATGGTACCCTATTTGACAATCACATGACCATAGTTGAATGCATCGAACTAAATTCTTTAGATTTTATACATCATTAAATGATAGATTGCAAAATTAACCTTCCTACAGAAATCATTATCTAAAGTAAATTTGTTCTGGTAACACTAAGATTTCATAAAATCAGACGGATTACTAAATTCCTCACTGCAGTTAATGAAACTGTCAATATTCATTTTTGATCGTGACTAATTGGACAAAAATTCAATAGATTATTGAAGCGTGAAAAAATATAAATGATATCGACATTATCAAAGAATTTAATTGATATTTATAATTGGATAAATGATAAATAGTTGAATATCTATTGTCATACTGAATACTATGAATATTGTCCTGAATACACTGGCAGATTAAACGTAAACAAACCAACGAACCAATAAAAACAAAAACTTTTCCCAATCATTCATTCAATTTCAAGGTTGATTCTCATTGTTAGACAGAACTCAATTAAACTCCCATATAGCTCTTAATTGTTTAAATTGTTCCAAAATTACTGACCCACAGAATTTGATGAAACTCCATACCTACAAAAGCTAAAAAAACCTCTTCCGAGACAAAAAGACGAACCTTAGTCCGAATAGAAAACGTACAGGAATACAGCGCCAGGGAAAAAATAAACCCTTTGCCTCGGGCACAATACTGAATTGAAGTGGAAGAAGCCAGGCGTTCGTAACCCCTGCGCCAGTCGCCAAAACTCCTGCTCCAGAAGCGAACAGCGCAGCATATTAGGAATAGTAAAAAGACGCCCAACTTGTTTGATCAAGCCGCGATCTCTCTCTCTCTCTCTCTCTCTCTCTCTCTCTCTCTCTCTCTCTCTCTCTCTCTCTCTCTCTCTCTCTCTCTCTC
>UELV01111958.1:0-12619 GCA_900490015.1 Megastigmus stigmatizans
CAGGAAGTAAATTAGTCTTTATCCGTTTCATCCATGGTCACGATATAACAATAACAATACAAATTCACTCCGCTATTTTACCGTTTACAATATTGAATATCTTTTACCACTGATTGTTTCTGGAAAGCTTTAAAGTAACATCTGGGAAGCTTTAATCCGATGATGCGTGTGGAAAAAATGCATGTACACGAACGATCCTATACCGGGAGTAATACGCAGCGTTTGACGTAGTTTTTGTCGAAATTCGTTTTAAAAATAAATCGTTAAATATTTACGTTCGATCCCGATTGTTTGCAGTTCTCTTTTAATACTTGGACAAAATATCATAGGTGCGAGTAAATTTTTTCGTCGCTTTTTATACGCTTTATCCTCTCGATGTAGCGAAACATGCTGTGAAACCATATATTCGGATACCAATCTAAGCTCGAACATCGATACACTGTATCTAATATCGATAAATTTGAAAGAGAGAGAGAGAGAGAGAGAGAGAGAGAGAGAGAGAGAGACAGCGAACGAATGCATAAATAAAGTTGAAATTCATGGAACGAGTATAGTTTTTTTTATCTCCGTGGGTCTATCGCACGAGAATCTGCGTCAGTCCAGATTGTTTTTTTCCACGCGAATTTCATACTCGACAAAGCCCCTCAGTTTTTTATCCATCGAAAAGACGTAAAGCTTAACCGAGCGGAATTAATTCGCAATATTATAGCCTATCGACTGCTAAAGAAAAAAGAAAATGGATATAAGTTCCCGCGCGCGGCTTGCAAGCATATCGGAACGCGAAGGAATAACGTCGCTATGCGGATCGTCCGAAGAGGACTTGCGAAGTCAACGGAAAGTTTTGGCAACTTTATCTCTCGCTGTCGCGCGCGTCCCGAGCGTGTAAAATATCGTAACGTCGATTGACTTTGCGAGATTGATATTTTATTTCGCGCGCGCGAGCCGCGCAAAGGGAGCGCAACTCTTCTTGGAGACTTTGGGGGATATAAGTACTGAATCATTGATGGTGATGAATTCAGACTCGAGCTGATCTGTTTTTCTTCTAGTTTCGCGAGAAACTGCGAACTTTGCGACAAACTCGATACGAAACGATTGAAAAAGACGATATGTAGGCTAGTTTATATGTATTATGTGCCATACAATGTCTGAATATCGAGCGACGAGAATATATGTACAAATAAATGATAATCCCGGTGAAATTAATTGTTTTTTCAAGCTGTTCTTGCGAGAGGATCTCGAGTCAAAATTGTAATTAATTTTCGAGGGATTACGAGATAAATGAGGCTTTTATACGAAAATCCTTTGTCACTCAACCTTGAAACCTACCTTAAGATGTATACAGAAGATTATTAAAGCAGAACGTGTTTTAAGCAATTTTTAATTATTGTCATCATACGGAATTTTCCCAAGGCCCGGGCGATATTATTTTTCTATAGACATCAGTACAGCGATTGGCGAGTAGAGCATTTCCCAAGAAAATCGTTCAACTGGATACGTATATACTTCTTCAGTTTTGTGGCACTGTGGCCAAACTCAATGGGAGTATTGCGTTTCTCCTCGCCTTGTCAAGGAGGTTGAATTTTTCTCTCGTAACTGTGCGCGCAGTCCAGTAATAAGTCGAAGCTCTCTCTCTTGCGCCGTGCACAATGCCAACAGCTGATATTGGATATACGATGATTTCCCCCGGCTCTATACAGAATGGACTTGTCCGTAAAATAGACGAAAAATTCTCTTCTGACCTTTGGAAAATGCTGTTAAGGGCCAGTGTTGCTATATAGTGGATAAGTGCGCGGTATAAAGTGAAAATGGTCGTTGTATTGTTCATTGTTATATATTTCAGCGAATTTTGTCATTTTCATCTGTTCGCTGCAATTAAATACTCGTTTAATAGCCAAGCAGCGTTGACGGAAATTATACTTTAGCCCCTCCAATCAATCATCCACAACCAAGAAAAACACATTTCACACTGCACCCAAAAAATCAATGAATAAATACACCAGAATACTCTCGCTAGCGTTAACACGTGAATCCAACTTTCTCTCTCTCTCTCTTCTGCATCAACCAACCACTTCAGGCATTCTTCCGTTTCCTTTTGGCCGTAACGAATGCTGGATACATTAGCGGGAGAATATATCCTACGGGATATACCGTGTACGTGCGCGCCTCTGTGTGTGTGTGTGTGTGTGTGTGTGTGTGTGTGTGCAGGAGAGAAACTTTAATGCGTGTATTACACGCGATGCTTGGTCTCTACCTACGATATGTGTATAGGTATACATCGAGATGCAGATGCTGTATATACGGAGGCTCTTGTGTGTTGAGAGGGAGAGAGAGAGATATTCCCCAGTCGTAAAATGGCAACCCTTCAAACTTCGTAAACGTAAAATTTTTCTTTCTTAACAAAGTCGACGGCGCGGCAAACAAAGCTGAGTGGATGTATTATCCTCGCTGGCACGGACCCTATATATATATTCCGCCCTACTGTATCCTCATTAAGCTGTATTTCGTGCTTCATATAATGATATTGTTTTAGCTATTTTGAGGAAGTATGATTGGACGGTACTGCGTGATTTTTTTTTATATCAGTTACTTTTTTATTTCAGTTTTCGATCAATATTCATGCTTCAGTAAAACATCTCACGCTGGGTCTTCAAGTACATATTGCATCTTTTTTTTATATTACGTTGAACAATCTTGTATGCAAAACTGTTTATCAGTAGGGTCGAGCTTGAAAAAAAAATTCTGTTTCGGACGCAGTTTAGAGATTAAAGTAAAGCATTGTCTGGCCACAATTGTCGTAGTTGTAAAAAAAAAAATGTTATTTTATATTGATACTAACTGGGTCAATAGGTTATAAAACATAAATTTTTATCAAATTCGTGAAAAGGGGGCGACCAACAGTTTTATTTGAGCCTTTTCGTTCTGCGCGCTAGATCTCGATAAAAAGCTAAACCGAGTTTACCTGCGAACTCACTTCACAGTATAAAATTCACGAAAAAAATCACATGCTGCGTTCCATAAATCTACTCGGTATATATATATTGTGAGAGGCACAAAATCTTATCGAAAACCCGTAAACAGACGTCAGCAGCTATAAAAATCGATTTCTATTTTGCTTTCTCTATATACAAGATCGACAGGTTTACCATAGGATAAAGATAATAAAAGTTGATTTGAAGCGGACATTTTTTTACACCCTATAACTCAAGAATTTTCCCCTGCACGCAACCAATCGCAACATATATCGAAAAAAGTTGGCAAAACAAAAAAATTTTGCCAGGTACAAAATAAGGTCAATGCTGCTCTGAATACGCGTAGAAAGCCCCTGATATACACACGAAGCCTTATGCGCGGTGTATCGGCTCGCTATATATACACGCACCGTACTCACGAGGGTTTGCTGCGCAGAGGATGTTATCATCCATTAAGGAGCGTCGGCGATGCCTACGGTTTAATCTACTGGATCGACCTCTATACCCACACACTACACACATACACACGTACGCACCCTCGCTCATTATCGATTCTCTGTTGCAGTGAATTTCGACCACTTTCAAATCCTCCGGGCCATCGGCAAGGGCAGCTTCGGCAAGGTATTTACTATTATTATTATTACTATTATTATTATAATTATTGTCTCTTATTCGGAAGCCATGTGTACTGCCGCGCGCCATTGTCAATGTATCGGCGCGGGGGCTATGGTGTGATTACGCGCGGCGCTCGCGGCTTTTAATAGGCTCATTTAGCGCTGGATGTGCGAGCGCGCCAACGTTAATGTGGTACGGCGTGCGCGGCCGATGTTGATAAATCTCGCGCGGAGGTCCACTGCTTTTAGGTATAACGAGGCGAGGTTATACGCGAGCACAGTCGTGTCTCGTTGTGTTTGCGCGACCGAGATGCGGAAATGCTTTGGCTTACGTAATGTAGTCGAGGCTCGAGATGGTAATGATACCCGACGATGAACTTGGGAGCGCGAAATTTTTCCGTTTGATGGTTCTATAGTGTCGCGTTTACGTGATTCCGCGTTCGAAATAAACTGTCGCTTTTTAATTATTTCAAAATTCACCTCAAATGTGTACTTTACGACTCTAGGCTAGAAGAATAGTTTGCGAGGGACTTTAGCCCGCAGAGGAACAGAGAATAGCACGCGGCTAAAGTTTGGCAATCAACCTGACCGGTACACATATAACTATAAACCTAAGTTGTCTAACTAAACTCTGGTTTCATCTTCTTAGCCACATGCTTGCGCGTATACTGCTCTCGTGCTGTATTTCAAACTTCGGTCATGCGTGTTTAAGTTTCCTCGGGGCTCAACAATTCATTTTCTCGACATTTGATAAGCACGTTTACTTTGTTCAATATTCTGTTTTAATGCACTACATTCCACTGTATTCCATCAGCTGCAGTCTTGAGAAAAATTGAAAATATTAACGATATTGAAATTCAGATTAAACCAAAAAGACGATAAAGGTACAGAATAAAAGGACATAGCATTCGTTTGGTGGTATAATTTTCCTAAAATATCTGTGCTGCAATAAAAAAGATTGTAACAAATTTTTTCTACTCTCCAAAATACAAAACAGTGCCGTAACTTTTCATAATGCGAGGACTAGCCAAAGAAGTTCTTTGAAAGCTAATATATATAATCTGTTTGTGCACCGCGTAAATGTAATCTGTATAATTTAATGTATTGCAAAAACTATCACCAATATGTTGGTCACTTATGGTAAATATTAATACCAACATGTACGTTTCAAGTATCCTACGTTAATCTGTTTCCACATACCCGAACTTTTGCGAATCGTTATGAATTACATATCTATTTCGAAAGTTTTCCTTATTGATCTACCTCTGTACGTTATCTTAATCTCCATCCAAAAAAGAAACGCGACCAAAATCGTTCGAGTCACTTCAAAAAAGCTCACTATATAGCGGCGCACTAGAATCCAAGGATAAAAAACTGCAACCAAACACAGACCGTCCGCAAAAAAAAAAAAAACTAGCCTACTACACACGCTCGGGAGCCGCTTTACGATCGTCCGCAATAAAAAGCACTGAACTCTCGCAGCAATTTCCCCCGAATGAAATTAGAGCCGGTGCACGGATCCGCGTATATATAAGGAGAGATTCGTCCCCCGTGTTCCCTCCGCGCATATATGCCCAGTAATATACAGCATGATCATAAAGTTGTCGGCGCGGTACACACAGCGCGACGCTCGGCAATTTTACTTTTACAAGCCACGACCGCCTGAACCGTGTAGGCCAATTGTAATTCATGGTCTATCCTCGTTCTCTATATATATATGACGTGTATACAGTAGGCGGCGATTCCGCTGTGTTGCAGGTGTGCATAGTACAGAAGCGAGATCACACGGGCAACATGTACGCGATGAAGTACGTGCGTAAGGGCGAGTGCGCCGAGCGTGGTGCCCTCAAAAATGTCGCCAGGGAGGTAGAGATACTCTCGAGGCTCGAGCATCCCTGCCTCGTCAATCTCTGGTTCAGCTTTCAAGGTAAGACCTAACGTTTATTTTACAATTCTTATAACCTACTCCTACTTCTTCTTCTTTTAATTCCTTCTTTTTTTTAGACATTGAAGTCAACCCTTTCTTCTATTCTACTACTTCTCGCCCCATTTTTTTTGCACTTTTTTTCTTTTACAGCTTTATGTTGGTGTTTTACGATTTTCTTCTTCTTTTTTTTTATGACACTCTCGCCGCCGCGTCATTCTCCGTGCGCAGAGATTCGTCGTGAAATTTAATCAAATATTTTATCATCGTTTCGCTGACGCGCAGCTACAAGCCGAGAATTCCCACCTAAAAATCGCCCTTATCGCCGTAGTAAGGAATTACCGCGCGTGTCGCTTTAGCAATACAGCCGGACAAAAAGTATCCGACCAAAATGTATTCAGAAATTTTAAGGAATAGCCACGGTCAACTCCTCGTACGCGCATTTCTCTTATTTTTTTCATTCTCCTTCACGCCTCTAATATTCCGAAAATGAGCTTTTTGCGCCCTCGTTTACTGCACCTTAAGTTTGGCCGTAACACTTTTTTACGACGCAATAATAATGAAAGGGAGAACTATGGTATAGTGTCTACAGTGAAAGCTTTGATGACTTTGATATATATATATATATATGCAGGGGGCGCGAGTGTTCGATGCGAGCAGGATTAAGTCGAGACGCACGGCTGGAGGACTGGTTGCATTTCTGACCAAAGGAGGAGGAGAAGGAGCGTGTGTAACTGTAAATTGGAGCTTGTTAATCGAGTTTTCGATCGTTCGGCTTATCTTTAATGGGGGAATCGAATTTTGGACTAGTTCCGGAAGTGGAAAGTTTCAACGATATACACCCTACTTTTCTCTTTCTCGTAGTATTATTTATTTATATATAACTAAGCATTATCTGCCTGGAGATGCATGTAATTTATATATTTTATGAGCTTATAGAAAATAAGCGCACTAAAACAATCGTCTAAATCTTCCCACACCGTTTCAATACCAAAACCCAGGAATATTTACACAACCTATACGAGCTTTTCCTCAAAATTCTCTGTGCCATTACAAAAGAAAGACGCAATATACGCATCCTACTCTAATAACGCATATATATTCCCTTTGATTGTGTGTGTGTCGTGAACACAGACGAGGAGGACCTGTTCATGGTGTCGGATCTGCTGCTGGGCGGTGATTTGAGGTACCACCTGCAGCAGGACGTCCAATTCAGCGAGGAGAGCGTCGTGCTGTTCGTCGCCGAGATCGCCCTGGCCCTCGACTACCTGCAAAAGAATCGTATCGTCCACAGGGACATTAAGCCGGACAACATCTTGCTCGACGAGGAGGGTGAGTCCGCTGACTTTATACATATATATATAATTTCCGTATACATAAGCTCGATTTTGTCAAATTGAAAGGTTTAAGAGATAGCTTTGATAATAGGATAGATCCTAAAAGCAATCTTCTCAAAACCAGCGGAAAGGCAGTTATATTAAAAGCCAAGCGCAAGCTTCGCGGCCAAAGCCTATATATGTATATACAAAGGCCGAAGAAAGAAAGAGTCGCGGTGTGCAGATAGACGCCTTCCTCTCTCTCCCCCTTCTCGCGGTAAATTTCTAAAAGGAAACATTACGTGCTCTACCACCCGGTATACATATATAATCGTACACACAGCATCGCGCGCGCACCGACAAACGCGTCCACCGCCAGCTTCGCGAATTCATTTCCCTCCCTCTCTCAACTCTCTCTCTCTCTCTCTCTCTCTCTCTCTCTCTCTCTCTCTCTAGCCTCGCTCGAATGCAGGCCGAGAGAAGAGAGAGAGAGATAGCGAGCACGAGTACATCTTTATCACTCGACGAGAGAACAGAAAGAAAAAAAAGCGAAGAGGAAGAAGTAGCGGCGGCAACAGTAGCTGTGCCTCTTTTCCGCAATATAAATCCGAGTCCAAATGGGCGTAGCGCATGACTTTTACTACTATACTTGGGAAGCTAGCGAGAGAGTGAGAGCGCCGCCGACTACCTAACTAAAAAGGCGAGATAGAGAGGAACCACCACTCCTACTGCTGCAGCAGCGGAGAGGAGAGAGAAAAAAAGAGGACAATAAAGTGTAGAACGGGCGTCGGTGTGCCTCTCTCTCTCTCTCTCTCTCTCTCTCTCTCTCTCTCTCTCTCTCTCTCTCTCTACGCGCACGAGCAGCGAATAAAGCAACCGTTGCATTGCACTGAATAGACTTTATACAGCGGCGGCGATAGGACGGAATCCGGCCGCCGGTGGAAGCGAGGTGGAAAAAGGCCAATGAAAAAAAGGAAAAGAGGACGGGAAAGAGAGAAAAAGAAACCGAAAATCACGCCTGCACTCAGCGTAATAGTCCAGTAGGAGCTGACACGCGGACCGTGTAACGGCTGATTCGACATACGGAAATCGTTAGTAGGCAATCGCAGGCTTTACGAATGCGAAATGCGCGCAACTCTAGCTGAGGTTCGATCGCTGGGCTGAGCAATTTCCCGGGGATATGCGGATGTGTTGCCGACGAAATCCACCATCTGGTGTATAATTGATCTGTTAGCCGCGAAGCCGTATGGGGCTTTAACGCGGCTTTTGAGGATGTAATCGACGTGTTACCCGAGAGAAGTTGGATTGCGCGATGAAAAGTATAGGTTTGTCCGATGACGTATTGAGATAAACGTGAAGTATAAAAATACCTCGTCAGGCGTATTTTAAAGTAGCATTCTGTCTGCGTTTCTTTTTCAAGTTTGCATTATACCTTTTATGAATGGACGGAATTACGCGAAAAAGTTTTTGTACGTAATATCGTATCATTTATGTAATCGGAGGTGCATAAAACACTTACTCATATGTATAGGGTTAAGCCACCGAGAATAAATCCGAGTCGAATGATTATGAAATTATGGAATCTAATAATTAAATTCCGTGTTTATAAAAAACAGGAAAAAAATTTAATTTTCTTCGAACTTATCATTTTTTATTCGAAGAACTCGAATTGTTGTACATATCCGTTGTCCAACGAGTACCGAAACATAAAACTACCTATTGTCACATTCTCATGAAACTTTCATTTTTAATAACAGTTCATCCTGCGGGCAAAACTTCATAATTAAATATACATGGTATCAAATTAGAAAAATTTCCAACAGTACTTTTTACGAGGAAAACATTTTCGCGCTCGTCAGCGGAAGTAGCATTCTTCACATAATATATCCGAGAGCAGCCGTTGAAAAAGAAAAATGATAAAAGCCATTCTCGCTGGAAAAAGTGTTGTGTTTACCTTTCTTCTGGGGACAGAATGTTATTATCACCATCATAAAGAACTCGTGACGAAACGAAAAAAAAGAACAGATATTCACCGATAATACACTTTTCGTTTGTAAATGCATTGCCTGGGTGAACGAAAATTTGCATCGACCGTACGCTTCGGAAGCAATACATTTTACCCACTGCCCCGAGGTAAAAATTGATATTTCAAAAGCGTAATGTAATATTCTTTTACACGCTCTTTCATAGTCGTCTCGATCGCTCCGCTAACATTAGTCAATCGCTTATTCTTTTCTAAGCGTCGCATCGCATAATTCGCAAGTGCCGAGGATAATTGAATCGTTAACGAGGATCCACGAGAATTACAAACTTCCACACGTGCGCTCGGCAAGTTCCAACATTGTAGATTCGCTGAAAAGTTTTCGTCTGCATCGCCGTCGGTGTTTGGCTCAGGAATACAGTGAAATGCGGCGAACTTTCCGAGGGTCTGTAAAGTTGGATGTAAAGTCCGTACCGAGGGCCCGCAAAGCGTCTGCTGTAACTTTGCGTACCTCTAAAAAAGAAGGGAGACGTCAGTACTTGTATACGGTCCATCAGTCGAGAATATGTTTTGGCTTTGTTTCACGGATCGACGCCGATAATCGTTATCATGCGATCGGGAGGCTGTTGGTATCGAATTAACGCTCTATTAGTGCTGCTCTATTGTGAACGGTAATGCAATCGATCGCTTTTTATGTACCATAATGCTTCGATTATCTGATGAAGAGTGATAAGCGTTTTAATTATGCTCGAACAAGTAGTGAGGGCGCACTAAAATTCCAATAGCAATCGCTTGATCTTGGTAAAAAAATATTTTTCGATATGCAACATTAAAAGAGAATGTCGTTCACGATAAGCATACTAATTACTTACCTTTGATATACTTGAACGAATTTCATAATCCGGTTAGACGATACTTTCACCAAACTAATGACGTATTTTCCTTAGAAAGTTTAACTGTTCACTAGTATTTGATACATCGCTTGTAGCTAATCGCACTTTAATTGTTAAAGTAATTTATTATGAATTTATCTTGCGATTTCTAAGCCGATCGCGTGCTTCATTTCTACCCTACCGCACGATTAAAACTAAAACCATTAGTGGCTTCTAATTCGCTTCGCTAAAGTTAATTTTTTTTTCGAACCAGCGTAATCAGACTCGACGACTTCTTTTTTTTTTAATACATTAGTTAATATTTTTAATAGATCATTGATATTCAGTGATTTCATCAAAAGCTTCATCGTTAATAATAACTTAATTGACGTAATCAAAATGATCAACGAACCATTAGATTAATTACACGTACGTCAACGAATATCCGATATATCGGAGTGGTATGTCACTTATTTCAAAATCTGTAACATTACAAATATATGTATCTAATCAGTCATCCTATATTATAATTATAGCATTGGTAATGTGACAAAATGGCTGCATCATGACAAACAATAACTCAGTTGATCAAGGAAGAAGAATGTAGAAAATGCCCTAATTAATCGAATTACAGCTGATCGAGTTCAATCCAATAGGAATGCAAATCCTCTTTTGAATATATGAATCATCTGGCTTATATTAATTAGCATAATGGCGATTACCTTATAATCTCTTTAAGAGGGGCACATGCGCATGCAATTCCAGCTGGACTTTGCGTTAATCTAAATACACAAGGTGAACGGCAGCTCTTTGGAAATGAAATATCGAAAAAGAGTTTGATAATATAAAAATGTTTGACATTACTCTATCCATCGATAATAGAAATGCCCTGTCCAAGATTGAATTTTATACATTTTAATTAAATGAAGAGTTTGACATGCATAAGACATTTCCACGTGAGATACTTTAGAAAATGAGCTTTGAGATTCCATTCGCAAGATTCGCTTTCCCAAGACAATATCGCACGAATGAACGTTTTGATTGCTTTTGCCAAACTTACTGCAATCGATACGTTTAAAGAATTATTTATAAAAAAACTGATATTTCGGGATTCAATTCCATGTACCTTCGGAATAAATCTTTGAATGCATTTTAAATGAATGAATCTACATATGCTAAAAGCGACAATAAGGTTTTCCGTCAATCAGAACTATTTGAAATGTACATTGCTCGTTAATTAAACAACGAAGAATACATTTTTTCCAATTTACTATCCAGAAAATATTTTTTCATTTGTTTTTTACGGAAAATAAAACAAAATTAATATTCAATAAATTTTCATATATCCGGTATGCTTTTAATATGTTAAAATTTAATGGGATCCCATATAAATGTACGTTCCGATATAATTGCTCGTATAGAACGAAAGAAAAAACTGTAACAATATGTTTCAGATTTTCAAACGATACTTACAATTTTTTAATTACGCATATAAATACTGCGAACGTATTTTGACGGCAATTACATACCAAAATAATGACCTTCTTGTACAAGCCCGAAAATAAATAATTCATGTTTGCAGAACTGTTATTTACCGACTACCTTGTCGTCCGGATAAATATACCAAGCGCATTCTCACACGCAAGAGCCCCTGAAATTGGCAAACGCACTCCGTTATACACAATCTGTAAGGCGAAACTTTCGTTGTTACCAGCTATTGCTCGGTTACTTGTATGACAATGTGTTACAGCGCGCAGAGAGAGAGAGAGAGAGAGAGAGAGAGAGAATCGCGATTGCAGCTGCCGCTGCTGTACATTATGAGAATTAAATTGGCCCTGGCACAACGTAAGGTCTTTTAGTACTGGAACTCGAATGAATGCCGCAAATCCAGCTTTTGTCGCTTGCCTGCACGCTGCTTATATATACCAGCACGTAAAGTTACACGGAAGACATTTCCCAGTGTCGCGTGAGTAATGAAGCTCCCCGTATGGCAAAGTCGGTTTTACGCGTTATTATGAATGATGGTGAAGTTTGTGGTTTGAAATTGTAGTCGTATCAGAAGATATCGCTATGAATAGGGGAACGGTGGATTCGTACAGCTATAAAATTCGTAAGCTCTTCGCGTGCACACATCGTTATCGTATTTCTATATTCAAACTCACTGGCAGCTATACAACCTGCATTTCTCGCGGTTAAATTTTACTTCGCCAACTCGCGAACAAATAATGTTGATTATTTTTTTTTATTGAAGTTCAAAAAATTATTTACGTTAAATTAAAATACAAATTTTTTATTGATCGAAAATTACGAATACATTGGCAATACTTTATCCAACACATTATCAACATTCGGCTGCGTTACCTAAGCAAAACGCATACAAAATATTGCCCAATAGCCAATAGCTTTGCAATAAGCTAGCGACACATCGCGTCTATGCATTATGCGATACATTGGAGATACTAACTTTTTTGCTTGCATAATTCATCTTTCCACTGCTGTGTGAATCTGAAATTTGTACATGTATCCATTATATCCTATATAACAGAACATAGTACATCGATATGCCAGATGGCCGATAGAATCTCTCGCGTTGTTTTGTCGTTAAGGGCCAAATTACCAAAATGGTAGAAAGGCCAAAGAGTTTAATAATTCTAAATTTAATTTTTTGATGATTCTTATTCTAAAATGAAAGGGGCAATGAAATCAACTATACACTAATTAAGGAAAAAGCCTTGCGGCATAAAAAACCTTGTCTTTTATTGACTAATTAAATGAATAAAGAATACAAAGAACCAGGGGGAAGAAGTTGTTACACGAAAAGTGACGTCGCGCACAAGCACGCACACACACACACGCTCACCAAAAAATGGCGGGAATCGCGCGCAACACGTGTTCACTGATTACGCGCCAAGGAGATGGTCTCTTGGCAGCGCTATGAGGACG
>UELV01111963.1:0-10890 GCA_900490015.1 Megastigmus stigmatizans
CCCTCCCCCGCCCCTCTTCCTTTCTCTTTCTTTTTCTACCGTAGCCGACACCGACACTACCACCGATGCTACTGCCTCTTTCTTATACGCCTGAGCCCGCATTTTCTTCATCCTCTCGTGTATGCGCTTTTCACTCTCCATCCTTCTTTTTTTGTCTCTTGAAATTTTTCCTTCAAGGGCCTAGCCGCACAGCGAGAAACTCGAAACTTTTTCAGATTTTTCCACTATTTGCAAAGGAATAGAGCTCCTACTTTGCCTCGCCGCTTTTTTTCTATAATGGATTATTTCTTGCGTGAAGGGAGAAACTGTGTTATGGTTAATTTAACTCTTTCGGAATCGAGGATCGCAGTGCAGCTCCATGATTTTTAATGAAATATACTTTCATATTAATTAGGAACTTGTTGAAGGGTCCTCACTAGCTTTATCCGCATTTTAGTTTCATTTTGATTTTCTTTAATTTCTTTTAGTCAATAAAATTGAAACTTCTATCAAAAATGTTTTCAGATTCTTTAATAATAATATTAGTTTGCAGGATTGTCGCTAAAATTGTTTGACAATGATTCAAGAATACCGGCTTCCTAAAATTTGTACTCTAGATGTAACGAAAGTAATAAACAATTGCGCGAAAAATCAGATTTCAAAGTTAACATTTCGAACGATAAGGTGAAATACAATTTTTCAAAATTTTTTATCAAGCCTTCAGTACACTTCCCTTTTAAGAGAGCAAGAGAGTCTTACGCTTTTTATTTCCCCCCATACGGTCCGTCTTGTCTATCTTTCTTTCTCGCCTTCTCTCCTTTTTACGCGGATTCGTAGTCCCAGGAGCGATACCGACTGCGTACGTTTCACGTTATAGCCGAGCACACGCTACTGGAATCACGAATTCCCGGGAAAACCTCGGAGATTCAGACACGAAGCAGCTTTCGTGGGAATAATAAGAAGATTTCGCACTAAATTCTCGGTAGTTTCCTGTAGTTTCTTCTTTAAGTTTTATATAAAAAAAGTCGAGCAAAGCTTGTTTTATGAAATTCATAACTTTCGCTGGATTTGACTGTTCGGTTAAAATCAGAGATATTATGCGTTTCTCGGAGAAGGAACTATTGTTTGAAGAAAAAATTTTGTATCAATTTCAGCTGTGCTTGAATTCCAAGGTATCATGTCTTGCGTAAACTACCACGATTCTTTTGTATTGTTATGATCCATATATTTTAGTAATTATCAATCGGTTTTAAAATTATTAAAATTTATATTAGTCAATAAGTTTATAGTCATTGTTCCTAATTCACATAAAAAATTCTTATCCGTTTTAGAAACAAACACAATTACCACAATTAGATTTTCTTTCACTGCATTATTGTACCTTTTATATTATAAACGCATATTTCAATTCAAAACAGTTATTGAATCTCACGATGATTGCGAATAACGAAGTTCTTTAAACAATATCGAATGAGGAATAACAGATGGTATTGTATTGCCGATAACGTTGTTGAAAATTTTTTGAAAGTTTCGAGTATGTATGATGAGAAATTGATAAATCCCATAATGAGCGCACCATTAGGCTGGCTTTCTATGAGGCACTCGAAAGTTTCTCAAGCCTATAGAAGGACTGCGCAACTCGAGTAAATCTGTAAGGAGATTGTAGTTTCACTCTCTTACACTTCTGTAATAGCTACAGTCTTGTCTTTTGTAATCTGCGGCTTCAATAACTACCTCAACAATGAATATAAGTATAAATATATAATTAGTAGTTCCTTAAGAAACTTTTCAAGATGTCCAAGGGAAGGGTCGGATATTATGGGTGTTTATAGGCGCTCCTTTTATTTACAGAATCTTTTATGATTTTGTTATTAAAAACATAAATAAATACTGCTGTCGTTAACTTTTATGCACAACTTATCACAGACTATAAAAATTATTTGAAGTAATTAAAATAATGAGCTGGGGTTACGCGTGTAGCTTATACCCACGCTCTTTCTTTGCAAATCGGTCAACCCCTATTTTCTCTCGTAAATTAAATTCCTTGTAGAATTTACTATGTTACTTTAGTTTTTTATCAACATGTGTTTTTTATATAGAAAAATATTGACAATGCAAACTTTTCGGCGAGTGCCCGATCTATGCTCTCTATGTTAAGAAGTTAATCTTCGAAATTATTTTTTTCAATTTTTCATCAGTAACTAGGTCTGATTTTGAGCATACTAATTAATAGTGTTAACTACAATATATTATAAAATAATTAACCTTTATCATTTATTTCTGTTTCAGGTAAGGAACAAAGATTAATATTCATTCGTCCTTCGTACAAGTTAAATTGGCATGATCCACTCAGCTGTTTGAGGTAAAATAAAATCAATCTCCAACTTATGGTTCATGGAAAAAATCTCATGCATGCGTCCGTTTTAATCTCTTATCTGTTATCGACAAAGTGCAGGAAAAGTTTTGTCAGAACAATCTTTTTTTTCTATCTCCAGATCGAAGCTACCGCCGTCCCTTACTTCCCATCTGATAAGTTTTCGAAATATTGTATCAAAAGATGTTAACTCCCTCTCTCTCTCTTTTTTGCTTCTTCGACTTCTCTCGTCTTTCCCTTCTTCGTGGAGAAAAGTTTCCATGCAAGCACGCGTGCTCACGTAGAGCATTGAGCAAATTTTTTATTAAAGGATTTTGCCTTACATCTCCGTATGACGTAAAGATTTGTATTTCTTCTACGAAATACAAACTAGTTCCATCTTCGTCTTATTAGTAATTAATGTCCGACCGTTTGTATTTTTTCTAGATGTAATCAAATTCTGGAGATATTGAAACACTTAAATTTTTTTTAAAATTCTTACTTTTACTCAATTTTTGTTATTGTTGAATCAATGTTCACCACTTTTAGTGAATTCCAAGGATTCACGTTAACAAATCACATGCTGATTTATGGGGCAATAATGAAATTCACTGAGATTTTTACTCAAAAAATATTATAAAATTTTTCGTCGTCGAGGTCTTTAGTAATCATATAAAAAAAACCGTTTAACATAGTTCTTGAACACATTAGATGTCGTGAAACTTTCATAAAAAAAGAACATTTCGCTCCTTTCAAATTAATTTCTCATTAATTTAGCACATACGTTCATTACTATTCAGGAAAGGAGGTCCCCGACGAAATCAGAATATAATGAAGTCTTTAGAGGAAAACTACGAAATCTACATCTTCATTTAGATCATAAAAAAATATTAAATTAAATTTTAAAAAATGAAATCTCTTGCATGATAGGAAAGTTAAAAAAAACTTGACTGAAAATCGATTCTTTCTGTACTCGTCTGTTTCTACTTCCATGAATTAAGTATAGGGAAAAATCTTTTCGGCATTATTTTTAAACACTTCCCGTCAAGTAACGTGGTTATTTTTTTTAATTAAACATCTTTTTATACTCTAAATGTGTGCTGTTACAAGTTTCGTACCGTTCCCTTGTAATATCAATAGAGTTCAGTGTCGAGATTCTCCTTTCATAATTGTTGGAGCGCGGGCGAAATAGTCGCAACTTTTTTTCTTTGCCAGCAAAGAATCGCACGTTACCTAGGTGTGCATGAGAGTGATAATAAAAAATGCTCTTTCACAGCGCGTAGCTCAGTAGTTTCACTCCATGTGTGTACAGACGAGCGAAGAACGAACGAGAAATGCTTTTCTCGCTCGACGCTATGGCACTTGCAGTAGTAGCGGCAGGAGTAGCAGCAGCATCGACGGTGGCAGCAGTAACACCAGGAAAGTCCATTTTTGCCGACGCGTCATGACGGCAGTGGCGGACGACGTTAAAGTTTCGGCCGTTGCGATGAAATTTCGCAGCTCGTTGGCTCTACCCTCCCTCTCGCTTGGCTTTTCTCTCGTTTGGGAAATGGCCGTGCACTTGTTTCGGTTATAAATTACAACGGTTGGCATGTTATTTCGCGCCTTTAATAAACGCCCCATTTTGTCAGCCACGTAATTCTCCAGTGCGAGTTGTAGATGGGACCGGAGAATGAGATAAATAGGATGTCGGAATGTATAGGTATGAGTGAGTAAATGAATATCGACGTACATCAAATCTTTATTACAAAAAAGTCAACCCAATGGCCTTGTATATGGGAATAATATAAAATAGATTCATATATAAATACCGTGCTAACTATTAAATATTCAAGAATAGAGACAAGTGAGGTAAAAGTGACTGGACACCTAAAAGCACATACTAGTTTCTGGACATCCCAGTATCTGGATGTCTTCCTAGGTTGTGATTGATAGAATGTGTCCTAGTCCACATACTATAGTGCTGTTTAATCACTAACACGTGTCCAGCCACTGGGTTATTTACCGTAATGGTAATAAATTGAATTTTAATAATTTGTGTAATTTTTTCTTTAAATTACGTGAAAGTCATAGTATTCTATGTCAATCTAAAGAAATTTGATTCGATCAGAATTTCTGATAAACTGTCATAATGTCTACGTAATTTCGGTCGACATCGCAGCATACACGTATAACAGTCCAATCTATGAAAATCATTAATTTATTTACGCTAAGGAAGCATGACAAATTATTTATCTCGCAATCGAATTCCTTCAAGAAATCACTTAATCAAACTAGAAGAATTCCCCTACAAAAAATTAAAGAAAAGAGGTTATAAGGTAAACGAATTCTCATCACCAAATTTAAGAGAGACTCCCCAACCCAACGATGTATATGCAACGGGATCAGCAGCAAGAGTTTCATCTCTCTGTCCCTCTCTCAGGATACGCCAAAACGTTTTTACTGGATGAAATAGCGTTCCGTCTGTCACTCGTCTAAGGCGGATCAATGCCTTTCGCGAGTCACAAAAAAGCCGAAGAGAGAGAGAGAGAGAGAGAGAGAGAGCGCAAGAAGTTTTCGACATATAACCGAGTACATCGAAGTGGGGTGGAAGGAAAGGAATGATATTACCATCACTATCCAGGATATCCGTAATCGAAAAAGGATCTGCCTTTCCGTTTAGGCACTTTCCCAAAAATATCTCCAGGCGACGCTCGTTTCCAATATATACATGCCTCTGTTTGGCGTTCGCTAACGGAATTCGTGCCTTTATATACCCCGTGCACTTCTTCGCGACCCTCTGAACAAACTCCTGCATCGTCTTGTCGGCCCTACTTCATCCCCCTTCAAGTGACGGTCCATACTTTTCTCTCTCTCTCTCTCTTTTCCTCCCCACCTCCTTCTATATCTAAGCCTCTTCGCTCGTCTCTCATGCCTTTCCACCCTTGCCATCAAATACGTTATAACGAGCCTCGAGTGCCGTCGTAGTCGTCGACCCTGTACCCAAGGCTTCTTCCTCTTCTCACGAGTCGAGTGTCGCGCTCGTCACGGCGAGATACATCACGGACCGAAGTATATATGCCTAGGTGTCCCCTTTAAAAATCCACCCCTAATGTCTCGATATTGCACGACCGCTATATCGATACTTCTGCGACTCCTGCTGTTGCCTGTGCGGTGAGAAATCATGCATGTCTTTCTTTCCTCGTTGACATTGGTGGGGTTGATGAGATGTGGGAGTAGGCAGGTCATTATGGTAAGGAAAGATGAGACGTTCCGATGTAGACGTGGCATTTAATAATTTTTTTATTCTAACGATGCCATTAACGGTGCGATGATATTCGATGGCTAATGGGGAAAGTTAAGTAATGGTCAATTCATTAAGAGAAATGTTTTAATTAGATTTTTATCTGTTACGAGCTACGCTGGAAATACCGGAATATTCTAGAATTGGAATTTAAAAAGAAATAAAATAGGAATAATTTTATACATAATTTCCGTGCACATGATTATTAAAAACTAGATGTTTCTATGTATTCTGTTAGCAAGTTGTAAGTAGTTTTTATGCTGGAAAAGTTTATTGTCATATAAAACAATTAACCACTGGAAAAACTAGTATCTGAAAGCATTGAAAACAATTATTTTATTTTATTTTAGCAATTTTTCTACCATATGCAATAACGAATATAACCCCACTAATGATTTAATAATATTCTGGGAGCTTCATCAACTTCGACATCCAAACTTTTGCGCCTTTCCAATGCCTAACTTCCTGAGCAAATTTTCAGCGTAATTTACATTATTGACACTGGCCTATATCGATCAATCATCCCTTTTCGTACATCTCGACCCCCCCCCCCCTTCCCCACCGATCTCATGCTGGCATGGCCAATTTCATCGGCCTCTAAGACCACCTTCCTCATTGTGGAGGCTCTGTGTGCATTATCGAGTGCAGGAGATCCCTCGGACAGTGGACATAGTCTTTCATCGCAAGCTCCCGCATAAAGCAACCGTGCATATATAGACACCTCTCCAACTGAGGGTGTATGTATACGTATATGGTGGAAGGGAAAGAGCGAGAGGGAGAGGGAGAGAGAGAGAGAGAGAGAGAGAGAGAGACCCAGATGTCGGGCGTTGGGCGCCACCACCGACAGATAAGTCTAATCACGCGAAGGCATTCGATCGGAAGAAGAGCTGGCTGAGCCAGCTCGCTCAGACGATGGACAGAGGAGAGGGGAGAGACTTTCCTTCTCTCTTCCAAGCTCGAAAGCCAAAATCACGGATCAACTGGATTCGCTGATGGGGTGTGTTATCTGTTAACACATGGTCAGTTCTAGGGTGAGACAGAATCCATATCTATCTGTCTTTCTATTCTTGATTCTTCATTCTCTCGTCTTCCTTTTTTTCCCAGTTGACTTTTATTGAACCCCGCTACATTTCTCTCGTTTCTTCTCTTCGATTATTCGACCCTTTAAGGATGAAATTTCTAGTTGGATTTTTTTCATCCTTATGCCAACTTGGGCGTCAAATGACCAGAGAATTTTCTGACATTGTCGTTCTAGAATCTTCAACTATATTTTATACGTAGGTGACACCTTGATGTGTCAGATCACAAAGCCATTTATTGGGAGCGTTGACTATTTGTTTTGTTTTTGCGCCAAAAGATAAGAATGACGTGTGAGAAATTTAATTTTAACGTCCAATTTCCCTTCCTATCAAGTATGAGAAGTTAGCATATCATGGTTATGTCCCTGAAACTGTTTATCTTTATTCAATCTTCCTTTGATAAATTAAAATTGTGTGAATAATTTTTTTTTTTTTTTTTTTCAATGATCATGCTAAATGTATGAAACCAATTATTATAACTTTTAAGCATCGATAATAAAATGAATATTCCTTTTCACGGTTGACTCGCTGGATAAGTGGTAGAATTTCCATGAGAAAGGAGCGCGATTTTTTGCGCATTCACCGTTGGAGAAAATGCCTTAACGAAAATTCAAATCAGCCTCGTCTTATACCTCACTTCTCATTCTTATTCTCGGTACAGGCGAGCTCGACGTATTCTTCTCCACCATCTCCGCCAGTCATGAGGAAATTGATGTTTTGCGCACGTTGGCTACTTAACCTGAGAGCTCATCCCCCGGTCTGCTTCATTCACGGAAGTCTTACTGAAATTGTCTTTTCTTGTCGACTCTCCCTTTATTCCTTTCTTCACGCACACGCGCAGGTACTCCCCCGTATCTTTTTACAGAACGATATAACGTCGTCGCCTTTCTCCTTACCCGCGAGTCTCGGCACTGTCGCACGCTTTATACCTTTTGCTCCTCGAGAGGTGAGAAGAAATGGGCCCGGATGCTAAATCACCATCAGCTTGGGTACAGGAGCAGCAACAGCAGCCACCAGTGAATATCCCCGTCCGAGATTTACTTTACGCGTATCCTCTCCCGATTTTCATTCCGTAACTTACCGCATCGTATCTTTCCTTTTACAGGCACACGCACGCGGTTGTTATCGACACGATTGTTGAGTGCCGACGTATATAGCGCTATTTTAGTGGGTCAATGATATACTTGGCTTTATTCGATCGGAGTTTTTTCACGCAGGAATAAAAATGTCTGAAAATTGACGAATGTATGATGCATTTTCATTTATGCGCGGAAGCCTATTTTAAATTCAATATCGATACATTGAGAATTTATGCCATGAAGTTTACTAGTTTTTTAGTACGCTGAGCATCATCGACAGAAAATGGGTATAACCTTCCAATGTAGTGGATAAAATAGTAAATTTTGCATCATTTTTCTCTGTACGATGATAAAAAAATTTATCGTGTCATATTAGGTATATTCTATTTAAATTGTTAAAAAAAAGGTTGTAAATTAGAATAATCTCTAGTAAGTGTCGCTTCTGAATATTAATTTATCGCTAACGAAAAGTCACGGCTACATTTCTATAATTTTCTTTTTAGATTTTCAAAAATTTGATTATATCGTATTAATACTATAATTTAGAAAAACTCGTCTCATATACTGCTGACTTCGGTGCTCCATCAATCCATCGAAAGCCCAAGCAGACTTCCGTACTGTCTCAATAAAACGCCGTCGCATGCAAAAATTATTTCAAACAGACATTAAAACAGTCATATCCTCCCCAAGCCCACGTACAAAACTTGCAGCACTTAAAACAACAGTAGCATCTCTCGCATCTTTCACTTTATCTTTATCGGTGCTCACCGAGCACAACTAAGCTTCCTGTACTGCAGGGAAATTCCACGGGGAGGACTCGCGCGCATTCTACAAGTCGCAGTGGAGCGGCGGCGTCAGCGCGCGTTATTACCAATAGCGCACTGGGTTATAATGGCCCCAACGGGCGCCTTGTATGCACTTGGATGAAATGAAAAGTAATATCGATGGCAAGGGAGCGCTCCGAGACAGAATGAAGTACAGAGTCGGTAAATCGATGTGTGTGTACATCTGTTTACAAAAGCACTCGGGGAATACGGAGTTGGACGTTAACTTCGTTTTTGCGTTACCTTTAGGGCACTGAGCTGCAACTAAATCATTCGGTCCAAAGCCGCAGAACTTTTGTTTCAGAAAGACTTTTCTTTGGAATTAATAAATCTGCGGACGATTCCTGAGTTATTATGAGTTTCTTTTTATCGAATATTTCATATTTAGTTTAAAACAGTATAAAAAAATCTAAATTTAATCACTTTAAAAACAAATTTATTTATTATCAAAAGGTTTCATTACTTCAAAAATTACTTTTAGAATTTTTAAATAAGTTTCGGTCTCTAATATATTATTTGATCTTTCTATTTAATTAAAGCGCTTTACTATTTTTTCATTTTTTAAATTAAATTATTGTTGATTTTTAACAATTTGCAGGTTATTTTCACAATTTAATTGAATTTATTGTAAGCGAATTGCCTTCTTAGTTTACCTAATTGACTTCTTTTTATATTCAAAATTCTAGGATGGAAATCATTTTCTGCAAAGCAAGTGTAAAAGCTTTCAGCAACATTAATTAATTTCATTCTAAATTTATATTTTCAATAAGTCTAATATGATTTTCTTTGATCTTGAAAAAATTAATTAATATAATAATAAGATTGTAAGAAAATAAATGATTAGTAGCTGCAAATGCTTTGAATGTTTTAATGACCACTGGAATGGATTTACCCAATACTATAATTAAAAATTTCAACAACGACAAAATTTCTCTCTGTTATTCATCATAGTAATATAACAACAAAATCGATGAAAAGAAATTACTAAATTGGTATTTTTTAATGCTGCAATATGGAGTCGTCAAAACAAAGTTTGCAGTACACCTGAGCCTGCTGTTTACAGTTACTTTTAAAAAATAAAAAAAATATCTAAGCCTCTGACAAATATATGGTTCCGCGTCATCCATGAAGATTTGGTGCATAAACTGAGAAACAAAGTGAGTTGTTGTTGAGGAACAAAGTATCGTTTTGCGGGTTTACTTTTTGCGGCGGCATCATTGCGTCAAGAGCATAAATAAATGAGAGAGTCTTATACATATATAAAGGAAAAATTTTCCGCATGGAAGCAAGGCGCCGACAGAAGTAGATTTAGCTGCTGTTGGCTTCTGTATAAGAAAAGGCGGATGAGAGACAAAGAGTTGAAGAAGGTAAAAGCGAGAGAGAGAGAGAGAGAGAGAGAGAGAGAGAGAGAGAGAGAGAGAGAGAGAGAGAGAGAGAGAAAGAAAGAAAGATTTCCCTTAGCTCTGGGCGAAGTCTCGAGAATGGCCATAACTTTCTAGTGCCTTTCTCATTTTTGCCGTTTTATACCGGCGCGTCGCTCTTTCTTTTTCATCGTCACTTTTTTTCTCCGCCGACTCCTCTTTGTCTTAATTGCCTTCTTCTTTTGCGGGCTAAGTTGACGCTCGCCTCTAAGTAAAAATGTATTAATTCTATGACTTTTTCTAAGTCGCTAAGGTCACTCCTATTAACGATGCGTTTGTTTTCCTTTCATTGGTGAGCTTAATATTTTATATTTTTCCGGGAAATAAAGAAAACTAAAAACAGTTTCAAAGCAGATTAAAAAGATGAAACTGCCTCAGAATAGTTTTCGGTTGAAATCTGGGGTTAAAAAGGATGTAACGTTCCGTTTACTTTTCCAATTTTTCAAATAATTGTTTGGCACTATATATATATGTGTGTATATCTAATACGTTTCTCTCTGTAGGTAATATGTCTAATAATAGATCGACCGCTCTTCCATAGATAAAGTAGAAACCTCACTGCGTGATCTACCTTACCGAAGATTAAGGGGGAAATGAAACATTGTAAGAAATTTTAAACTTGCCTACAGACAAGGCAATATTACAGAATAAACCCAGGTATAATAATGTTAGGGTAACCACGAAATTACACTCTCTGGAACAAACAGACTATAATAATAAATGTAATTAATACATAGAATAAGAAAATATAGCTATACTTAAAACCGAAGTATGATTGCACTACCTGACCCGCTCTAGACTGGCTCAGTCATCTATAAAAACCATACGTTTTGTAACAACACCAAATTTATTATGCGGACCTTATTGTAAAC
>UELV01111964.1:0-27567 GCA_900490015.1 Megastigmus stigmatizans
TATCAACAATAATTTGTCTTCATCTACTGCCTGAATATAGCCCGTCGCAATTGTTAAATATCACCCGATATCTTCTACATCATGCCGTTAATTCAAAAACGCATTCTGAAAAGTCACATTGAAATGATCATTTTCCAATATAAATCCTTCACAAAATCACGTCGCTTACTTTCCTCAATTCGAAATCGAAGCTCCAAAGAAGCGTCGACCTTCAAAAAGCAATCGAGAACACAGCGCGAGGCTCTAATTGCCATATAATCGGTTGAACACAGTCAACCCGAAACTTTAAACAAAAAGCACCAAGTAGGTTTCGAAACAATAGATCGCAGCCTAGACCCCGTTCGTTATACGCTCGTAACGCCGATATTGCTAGCCGGTCAATTGCGATTCTTCACGGATGATCGATTGCGCACGAGGAGCGCAGTTGTCGCGTACCTATATACTATCGTCTATCCGCGCACAAGGTTGTACACAAATTAATGTTTCCCCACAGCACATCACGTGCTTGTTCCATAATAATATGCCGATTCACGTGTGCGCTGCTACGAGGAAAGTTCGACGTCGTTTCGTATAAATATATATGTATATATATCTGAATCACTACTAGTAACTGCTATTTTTTTTATAATATATTATATCGACACATCGCATGACGAGACTTTGTGCGATTATTACGAGCAAATTATCGCGATTAGTTACTTTTTTATACATCCTTATCGCGCTCTTTATGCAACTGGATGGTAATGCAAACCTGCGTGGAATAAAAGTAGAATGAGTGTATATGTGCATATTCATGCGGTACGCTTTTACATCTTTATCCAGACTCTTTTTGAATTGCATATACTAGAAACTTTTTCTTAACGCGGAGAAATTGCGGTCATTTGAAATCATACGTTTTACTTTTTTAGCATTACGAGTGATATAACATATAGCATTTATGTCAGATGAATCTGAAAATGAAATATGACTTTTCAAAAGAATCTTTGTGATTTATTTTCGAATAATAATGTTAATCTTTTATGAATCTTGAGAGTAGTTGAGAGAGACTCACTATTTAGAGATGGTATTGATTTAAATATTTCTAATTGCATTTATAGCATATATTCGATTTCCTCGACTAATCAGTACCAGCGAATAGAAATAAAAAGACAGAGTATATAACATACACATAGAATATTCTTCCCCGAAAAAAGCAAAGAAAACCTTCAAGATCGAACTCTACCAAGGCGTCTTACGAAACGCTTCACTGTTGCACGGCGACGTATATATCCAACTATGCGCCCCGCTCGCGCTATGGAATCTCGTTAATTTTTACAGCGAGGAACGCGTTTTCCCTTTCGCCGCGTCTGCATACCACGCACCGAGTGATTTCATTTTCTTCACTCTGTTTTCATTGGCCTGCGCCTTTCGGTCGACCGCCAAGATGCTAAACTCCTATGTGCTATAGACCTTCTCTTTCTCTCTCTCACACACAAACAAACACACACATGCACACATACATCGATGCTGATAATGATTATACTCGTTGGAAAAATCGTGTACACACATACGAGTCTCGATCGGATAGCTGATTATTCGACAGGACGGCGATTAAGAAGCGATTACCGTGATTGTACGTTGGCTAGTTAGGTTTTTTCTTGCTCCGTGTGTCTTTTCGTTTTGTTGCTTTATGAATACAAGTTGCCTCGCGATGCGTGATGCAATGTTGCCTCGATGGCTGTTATAGAGTCGCATTAACGATTGATGACAGTATTTAGTTGAGTGATATATATGCATTCTTTTTTCTTTCGTTCCGCCATCGCGAATAATAGTGTGCGGATTATTATTATTTTTTGTCGCTGCTCGATTCCGTTTTTACGTGACCCGTCGACTCGTTAATCGAGACTTTTCGCTGCCGTATACCTAATAACGCTGGATGATTCGATTTTAATTATATTTCTCTTTTTGCGAAACAAAGTAATGACATTTGTGGATGTAGCTCAGTATCGTTATGTCGTATTAATAGTTCTAAAATCGATGCAACGATTTAAAAGCTCTGGATTATATCAGTCGGTTTTCAAACGATTATAAGAATTTAAAAAATTACAATTTAATCGATACATTGGTAGTACAATCGACTTTTTTAAATTTCTAACTTTGTACTTAAGTTTTTAAAGTACTTCTTAATGGTCTCTCAGTTTTTCTAACTTTTTATTTCCTGCAAAAGTGCATACGCGCGCACACTTGTGCGAGAAAGTCGTCACATTTCTTATATACGTAAACTTTTACAAGGTCACTCTTTTATTATCGATTTACACTCAAGTTTTTCCTTCATTAGTCTCAACTGTAAAAATGGAGTTTTTTTTTTGTTGTGAGAGCGAAGCGTGTAAGCTTTCAATAGCTGCTATCGAAGATGTAAAATTATTAAACAATTTTACACAACAGAATAAGTTAATTATAAAAGTGTTTTCAATATCTCGATCGTTCAAGTACTAAATTCAACAACTTGGAAAATTTTTGAAGACTATTATTTTAATTACCACTTAAGTGGATTTCAATGCCATTGAAGTACGAATTGTGCATCTTTCGAAACCCATTAAAGCGATCCATTGAGACTTGCCACTCGTATACAATTCATTACGGTTACGGTAATTATGACGTCGAACGATACAAGTTCATTTATAATGCACACTTAAACTTTTTACGACCTAATCTCAATGCATTACGCGTGGTTGGTATACACATAGCTTTCGACATTTCTAAATTTTAATTGAACCACAGAAGGCGGATAATGAAACTGTTATTCGCAGACAAAGAAATTGTGTGATCGTAAAAAAAGGTAACCTTCCGGAGACTAAACTGCAAGATTTCTCCACATTCAAGAGAAAGTTCGACAGCCCGTTCGCATCTAACTGTTCATTCCTAACGTCTAAAGCAAGCCGACTTCCTGCAGAACCAGAAACCATAATTCAGAATTTGCACGATTTCTAAAAATTACCTGGTTCGCATCGAGATACTGGCATACTATCTGCAGTACCTATTTGAACGCGATGCAAATAGTATCATCGAGAGTAATCCTTTCGTATCTCTTACAATTTATTATTGAAAAAATATTAATTTATCGCTTACTTCCGCCGTTAAAAATAATTTTATTTTTAATAAAATAAATAAATAGCTAGAACAAGCCATATGCAGCTGATCAATCAACTGAAAATATTGTAATAATGTAGTAGGCGTCGACATAGTAGATTTCTACAAACTGGTATTCAACATCAAGAATGGAAAACGAAATCCTTTCAGTGGATTTATTCATAAAAATTTACGCCTCATAAATGCAGAATTTAACGAACAAGTGATCATACGAAATTAATGGATTTAAAATTTAAATTCAGCAGCATCTCTTTCTACCTCAACAATAAATCTAATTAAAAGCAATCGATCTTCTTTATCCGGCAGTTTAATCAACTTTTAATTAAATTTTAATCACGGCATTCCTCGCGCGCTATTTCATTCTTCTTCATATTCCACACACACATACGCGCAACGCGCACATTCCCCCATCCTGCGAATAAATACGCGCGTAAAATGCAGCCACGAACAAGCATAGAAACGCAGCTCGTTCAAGTTCATCTCGCTTGATCTCCTGTAGAATTTCGTTGACGCGGTCGGTCGGTAAAATTTTCCGCGCCTCCTTTTACCGCAGCCACGCGGAATTTCGTCACACACCTGTCCGCAGCTGCAGTCTACCATATAGAAATCCACGCGGTTATTGTGTCGATCCCCCCAGATTCTCTCGGTCTGCATGCACACGTCCTTTATAAAACGGAAACTGCATTACCAACCGAAAGAAGCAGAGAAGCAAGTAAGCAAGCGTCTCTTCAAGCCGATTCCGAAGGCCCCCCGAAGAATTCCATAATTGCCGCTACGGCCATGCGCCTCGGGTCAAAACCGTTCGTCATTTCCCCCAGTCGTTCCTCGGACCACCGAACCTATAGCTTCGGACACACGCACGCATGTCTTTTTGGTATATAGCCCGCGAGCTTATATGGTACGCGCATCCGCGCGCGCGAGCGCAAGTTGACGTCGGAATTCAAAAAAATCGGTACACACAAAGTGCCACCGATCGCGTGTGCTCACCCGTATGTGTGTATGTGTGTGTGTGTATGTGCGTGTATCCTGACCTTTAGGCTTTTTCTCTCTTTTATTACCCACAGCCATCCTTCCTCTTTATTTTAATTTTTTACGTTGTGATCGGCGGTGGCGGAGGGACGTGAAATTACGCGGAGCCGCGCGTGCAGGCGAAGGAGAGAAAAGTGCCGATCGTCATCAGTGGTGTGCGCAAAAGTGCATTATACATATGGCCTTAGGCAGATTCTAATGTGATGTGTGTGTGTGTGTGTGTGTGTGTGTGTGTGCGCGCTGCACATTAAGTGTTGGGAAGGAAACGAGTCCGCGCTGCGTTGCACATTGACTCGCGCGACTCCTCGATTGTGTATTCTGGTGGATGTAATGACGCGTCGTGCTGAGCGCGTGGATATTTTGCGTCGTGTGTTTCTTACCGTGGAGTATTATTATATACTTCGATGATTTTTCTGTTTCCTTTGTATAGTGTTTTCTTATTTAGATTGGCATTGTGGCGCGTGCAGAATTTTCGTGCGCTGCTTTGTCCTCTGCTGTTGTTGGTCGTATCAGCTGATTGGTGCGATCGTAGGGACTCGTTCCCCATGCGAATCTTATCGCGTAGCTGCGAAGATTTGCTCTATGCAATTAATGAGCAACGATTAGTCTTTGATAAAGTATTAAGCGTCAAATTAATCTCTTTACATTTGTTTACCCGAGTATCACGTGTTATTTACGTGAGATTTCGATTTAATCTGGATTAAGATAATGCTAATCCGAAACGCTAACGTTGACTTTCTCGTTTACCTGGCTCATCCAATTTAAATACACCACGAGAATGCAGTGCTTCCCATTACAAGCGTACTCGTGCATCAAGATACATTTAAAATCTGCACGATAAACTTCTGCTATCCGAACGCCAAATGCGGAATCGAGTCGTCGTATACTCATCCGTTGTCCACAAAAAGCCACACGCACTTATATATATCCAAATTCTCGCGACTCGTCGACCAAGAGTCAGAATCAATGCTTCCCTTCAAAAAAAGGTCGTGCAAGGCTCTCCGATCGACCGAAATTTCGAAATTTCTCAACGAGAGATGGCCTTTTACTGCTGTCCGCCTATGACGTACGCACGCAACGAACTGAAACGCACAGCTCGCACAGCTGTGTGTGACTGCGACATGTCTACCCGATAAGTGCAGCGTCACGTTCGCATCGTTTATATATGTATACAAGATCTCCTCATTTAAAGCTCTAACCACATTGAACGCTGCTTAGACCGATGTACAAATCGCACACAGACGCATGCGCGTGCGGGTGTGTATGAGTAATCCAACGGCTGCGGTTGATAAGCTACGAAAATCCGCGATGTTTGGTATAGATAATCCTGCCAGTATTAAGCTGGTGGTTTCTGCGTAAAGTTAATGCTAGTGCAAGATTAAAGTATAGAAGAAATGTTCTAATTATTCTTTGTGTGATATATGGACGTGGTTGAAAATGGAAGTGTTTGGAAAAATAAATTAGTTGGGAGAAACGGTTTGGGTGTTGTGAAATTGGTGATTGAATGAAGAGGGATTGAATTATTATCGTTCGCGTAAATGACATACTTGGTCGGTGTACAGTAATTGACCCTAAACAAATCTATTCAGTAATAGAAAGTATCTTTCTATCACTGAAGACTATATAATATCTCGTGTAATAAAAACCATTTGATCGAAAGTAAAGAGCCTAAACTTTGGATTTGTTAATAACGAGAGTTCTAGAACTTTTGCAAACAATATCGATAGCTATACAGTACATTTCTCTTCTCGTTATCTTGGATTATCTTGTGTCCCGTGATTGATATCCTTTTTTTCTAAATCGTTCTCTTTTACAAGTATTTGCTTTTAAATGATATTTTCGTATCGCTCTGTATACAAACAATCTCGAGGGATCGTCAACACATTGAGATTTTACTGCTACAAGAATAATCGAGAATTGACTAGATTCCACGTGCTCTTATTACGACTACATTATTCAGATGCAATTTATTCATATTATGTTGACTTTTTTTTATTATAGCAACACCTACACAAAAGTTGTCAAGAGTCTAAAAGAGATTGTAAACTATAGTTTATATATATATATATAGACAAATATTTACAAACCGAGCTAAAGAGCTGGAACTTTATGTATAGGTGTTCATATTACTATCTAATCAGATTACGAACAACGTAGCTTTTACTGCGTTAAAAGTTTTTGAATTAAGAATATAAAATTGGTTACATTGATTTGAATTAATATTAAAACAGAATTCATTTTCAACCCAATCAATTGCACGAAACACCATAAAGTCCAGTTGTTAAAAGTTGCCCGATCCCGTATAATGCCGAGAAGAACTCGACAATTGAAAAGACACAAAAATATTCCTTAATTCCACGGCACAACGAACGGCAACAATTTCACAAACAACATTTGAATACTCCCAATGCCAGCCTGTATCAAAGGCAACCTGTCGTTCGCGAATCACAGACTAAAAGAATCGAAGAAACGCTTGTTGACGCTCTCTCGTCAAAACCTCCAAAAGTTTCCTGCCGTGTGTGATTTCCTCAGAATCAGCGCTGTTTATACACGAAAAAACACAAAAAAAAAAGAAAAGATACAAAAATGGTAATCGCCCTCTCACTTTCGCGTCCTCCGTAACTTTTTATCCGCGATCACATGGCAACGGTGGCGCGCATTTTATATGCGCCGATTAATTAATCCGGCACGGTCTATAACGCTTTCACTTTCGCGCGCGCGCGCCACGAATCAATATTGTGCCGTGGTGTTTGCACGCATTGCTTCGCGGGACTGAATCATCGAGCCGGTATTTTTTCGATTTGTCGTGTGTATATATATATATATATATATGTATATGTATATATGTATATACGCGTCGATGCACCGCGATCTCATGCGTGCAGTAGTACGCCGCTGAAAACCGGTCGACTCTATATCAGCTGACTTACTTTATTTTGCTTTTTGCGGCTGCGTTTCGTATATGTGCGTAGTTTTTCGGAGTACTATTTTGTAACTCGACAGGTTGAATTCCGAAATAGTATGGAGATTTGATTTGACATGAGTGCGAATTGATATTTCAGAACAAAGGTGAATCACTTTGATAAATCGATTTGTCGGTTTCAATATTTTTTTTTCGTTTAGAAATATTTTCAAAACGAACGGATTAAAATAGATCGTACGAAATGCAATTTAAAAATAGGATTTTAAGATTCAATATGTCCTAAATTATTTGTACTCATTTTAATGTCTAAAGTTCTCTTAGAAATTGTTTTCGTGTTTTATTTTATGACATAACAAACATGAACGTGAAAATATTCGGAAGTTTTTCAATGCGTATTTTTCGCACGTTTATTCAAAATGAAAACAAATCAGCACATTTAAATGTCAAATTAATCAAACAAACAATGTGGTATTTGCGTAAAAAGATTAATGAAAACTCGTTTTAACAGTAGAGGTATAAAAATTTAATAGCCTGTATGTTTGAAAATTAAAAATAGCATATTTAAGAAGCGATAAACAATTTTTTACTAACTGGAATAAGCATTGGAATCTGCGAATTTTTTGATTTCGAATATTTTCCTTTTTTTAGAAGTGCGACGCCGCTGCCTGATCGGAATTCTTAATGAGATTTTTGACCTTTCCATTAACGTGTCTTCTCGAAATTTCGAGACCGTCCTTGATTTTTTTGAATTCTGAAGAAATATTATAAGTACTGCTGCACGTATAGGAATATAATTTATTATCGCGTCTATAAATCAAACTTCGCAAACGGTTGTACGGATAAGGTACAATATATGTAAATTTGTTTTAAAATCATTTTAAATCGTTATTGCAACGGGAAAAATGATGCGTGACATGATTAATTCTCAACAAATTATTAAAAACAATAATTGTATACATTTCGCACTCGTCATTGTGAACTTGTTATATGGGTTGGAGATGGATAAGCATATAAATTATTTAACTTTAAGAGAATATATATTTCACGGAGAACAATAAAAAAAGCGTGTAAGACATATCTTTACGAGTTTCAGCGAGTTTCATTTCATTTTAACAAATTATTACAAATAATAAATACAAATTTTTCCGTAACTCAACACTGCGAGTATACATTTGCCTGGTGATAAATATCGAGCAGCTCTCGAGTACTACAAGATGTACCGTGTTTAGGTCAGTTTCTAATCGTAGAAACATCAACGGGTCATGGACGTTACATATTATATATACTTTATATGCCTTTCCTCGCGTCACAAATTAAATAATTTTACGCAATTTTATCTGTTATTGCTGTGCTGAAATGTGATCTTTTCAAAGATAAATAAACTGTTTAAGTTCGTACTTCATTGTGTTTTAATTTTTTTTTTATTTGTTAACCACTGTGTTCAATTCTTTTAAATGATTGTCACTTAAATTGTCCCAGTATTTTATTTTTAAGCTGAGTATGATAATATATTTACCATTATCGAAAGCCGTTTAAATTCCTTAAATTATGGGATTAATTTTTTAATATTATTCAGTAAAACTCAAAACTTCTTATTTTTTTCTGGTTACTGGATTTTTACATAAAATTCTTAAACTCAACCAGAATCTTGTAATAGTCTATTAATCAAGCACTTTATACAATTTCCGATAAGAGCAGTTCCGAAGCCAATTGCACACCAGAAAATTGCATTAGTCCTTTTTATCAGAAACTGAGTAAGAGAGACTTATGAGATAATCTTAATTCATCCAACGAACAACAATCAGTTATACTATACAAGGCCGTAATTTAAGTATAAGTTTTTATAAAAAAAATATGACTATTCAATTATAATTTTTATTTTATAACGATAATTTATATTTTTCTTTTATAAGGCAAATAATTGACATCATAACATTTTATATATAATTTAAATGCAAAACTGCAAGTAAATTGTATTTAAATTATAAATAAATCCTTCGTAAATTAATCGTAAATTTTACGAGAATTTTATTTATTACACAAATTGCTTTTATTTATACGTATTACGGAATTAAAAATACATAAAAAAAAATAAAGATTCATTTGCTTGTTATTGTGTTTTAAAAATCGACGTTTATAGTAATTTTACGAGATGTAAGTGATACAAACTTTATTATTTCAGATATCAATTAAAAAATGTAGTTCAATCTTTCAAATGCATTATTAGCATAAAACACCAATATCCACCTTATTGATTTCAATCGATAAGTGTAAGTAATCTATATAATATAAAAATTAAAAGGGAAATCAAAACTTTCAATACATTTTGCGAATAATGTGTCATGCAATGTAATAAATAGTATATTAATATCAAGGAAGTATTAATTTCATCAAAATTGTTTTTCTTTCGTCCATAACAGTTAAATTTATCTCCTCTAGAACAATCATTCAAAATCACTCAGCATCACTATTGTTAATGAAAAACAAAATAAACTTCTTTCTTATATAATAGTTATAAAGTTCGCTGTTCCTGGTAAAAAGTTGTTTTGTATATTTCTTATGCATGGTTTTACTTTACAAAAATATTTTCTATTCTTCCATCGTTACGCTGACACTAAGTATTATAAAAAAAAAGTCCGAGTGAAATGTTTTCTCAATGAAATCGATTGACGCTAAACATTGATAAATAACAAGATATTACTTATCCGAGTCCCAGCATCAACATTGTTTTAAAGCTAATCTCGAGATAAGCTATACAATATCAATCTAAATTTAAAATTAACGTTATAACTAAATACGGAACTACATCTGCAGTCGTACCAAAATCGATCAAAGCAGCCTCTGTACGCAAAGTAGTTATCGAGTCGCCGATAAGGAAGCGAACTGCAGCCAACATCGGCGCGAAACTCGAAACTCATGCAGCTCGCGGATAGTCGGGACTCTATAGGCCAACTTGCGTAATGTACATTCCAGGGGCGCACGTAATCACGTCGTCAACGAGAGACTCGCGTCCCGCCAATATGTACACACATACACAGACACACACACACATACGCTCGAACCGCGAATTAAAGATGCATGAGTTGTGTACAGTCCGAGTGAGAAGTCGGCGAGTTTATACGATTAATGTGTCTTATCACCGCTCCTCTCTTTCTGCGTCACGTTTTTTTCTTCTTCGCTCTTTCAATCTCGACTCGCCACGTCGATTCGTTTAGTTTCTTCTTTTTTCTTTTTCGATCGGTTTTCAAGCTGCTCACATGATGCAGCAGACAGTCTTTGTTTATAGGATTTAAAAATCCCACGTATGATCCGCGTCTACGAGTCATTGCTTGAATGGACAATTAAAGGATTCTTTTTATAGGTGATTGTTGTGCTTAATTTGTATGGATAATCGTTGGTAATGGAGATTTTTTCTTGTACGAAATAATAATAAGCATAAATTTAAGTAATGTCGTAGGTAAATATTTTCAATTGGAAATGATACTACTTGTGTAGAGGTAATTCTATTGGAAGACGAACCTGATTCGGTTGTGTGTTTAAAATAAAATTGTTTGATTTTAAAATATAATCTTATCGAATTGGCGCTGTGTTTGTTTAGATTACTGTTTAAATGAGTTCATTTTGCGATTTGCGCCCAGTCAGTGTCTAAGTAAAAAAGAAATTAATTCACGAATGTTAAGTCAAGTACACAGAAGAACTGGAATACACTTATAGCAGAATATAACGTCATAAATCTCTAATTTTTGCATATACATGAACAAAATATGTAAAATCAAAGTTCAGTCTATTTTAAAGCATACTTTAAAATCAAGCTTTTAACTTTGGTATTACACAAAATTCATGTACACCAATTTTCTTTTCACTTTCGTCATCGCTGTATGCATTAAAAACTTTTTTTTTGTATAGTTCAAAGCTCGTTGACGTACGGGTCAAACTTTCCATGTGCCACTAAAATATCTCCCCTATATTTTCCGCTGCTTTCCTATACTGCCTCCTAAGCTACTATTTACGATCTCAAAACAGTCGAATCCGTGGATCGCATAAGCTCGATAATAATAATAATAATAATCAAGGATGCAGCCACGAGAGCCCTGTTTATCCATTTCCTTTTGACGTTTCACTCTGTTATTGATTAAAGAAGAATGAAAAAAAGACTTCATTGATCATCGCTATTATAGAAAATGAGATGTGCCCATCGATTGATTTCGTAATCTCGAGGCGTAAAAAATTGTTGGCTTTAGTCGAGTATAACGTCTTAAAAAGGTTAATTAGTTTGTGAACTATCCGCTGGAGAAGCTTTCTATAATTACAAATCGATAGCTGCTCCTTCCTCTTGTTCCATTATGGGCTACGAATCTTCAAGGCTTCTTCGCTTTGATTCTTGGTTTCAACGTCCAAATCAATTCTAATTAAAATAACGTTTTCGCCCACAGAGGTTCGTTTCTTTTTTCAATGCGATGGATACGAATAAATAAAAATTAAACTTAGCTTTATTCTTTAAATTTCTTGGCTCGCAACTTAATCGTTACGAATCAAGAAGTTAACGAAATATTGCTGTAATAAAATTAATAACCATCCGCTTATCTTAAACCAATAAAAAAAAAAGAATCAAATTAAGCCAATCCTGAAAAAGGACGAACATTTCGCGTGTGCGCGTGCATCGTCGCAATGTCGAATCGCGAGCTGCAGGAGGACGATTGCGATTGGCTCGGTACGTCGAGCCATCACGCAATAATGGACCAGATCTCGCCGCTGCACGAGATACCGAGGAACGGCGATCCCGACACGGGCTTCGACTTCGAGCAGCTGTCGATCGCCGACATACGCCAGAACCGCGTGCTCAGGTATATATACCTCATGCCAGAAACACGGAATTGTACGGCGACGCGTTGCCAAACGTGCGGCACCCCAAACAATGTCTCTTATGCCCCGACACGAATTTGGAAACCGAGAGAGAAGTTTGCAAGATTAATTTTAGTACTGCGACATGGATTTGGTGATTGCTATGTAGTAGTTCGGAGATGCGCGATTTTTGTATAGCTTGTGCAAGCGCTACTTCCAAACTGTTTAAATTGTTTATAAACAAAATACTTACGCACCGTCTGTAAGCACATATACATATACGTATGGGTTATTAAAAATAATTAGTATGATTCAATAAGAATGAGTAACAGCGTTATGGCGTTGGTTACGAGGTTTTTTTTTTATGAACAAATAAAAACTGTTGCGTACGTGTAATATCGTTGTTTTATTACCAATGTACGTTTCGAAGTATAAGACAGCCCAAACGATAATAGTGCAAGTATGTTCATTGAAATGAAAAAAAAAAAAAAAAATCAAATATTTCAATTGACATTATTGCAATGTGCAGCCGAATGGAATACTAATCAATGTGCGCCTTGCTAATTCGTGAATGTAAGCTTTCGCAGAAGTTCAAACGACTCCGCGGAAGAAACGTCCCAGATGCTTATTGTAGAAAATGCATATGCCGACACTCTAATTTTATCTGAGACCCGAAGTAGCAATGTTCTAGATTAAACTGGACCAATTTTTTGTCACGCTAATAGCTTGTATGTACTAAAAGTAGATTCACTTTTGCGATATTTAGACTCTGGATAGATCGCGAATCATCGGTGACTGGCTCGTGATTAATAATTAATACTGCCGAAGTAGCTTAAATTGTTTATTTGCACTAAATTATCTTGCACATTTTATACTAGTCCAATTAAAAGTGTGATAATTACTAAATTCCCTAAAAAATAATTTATTGATATACCAAACCATATGCATTAATGTAAATTTTCGTTTTGCTTGCAGGAGAACAAGGAGCCTCAACGCGCCAAGTCCCATACAGCAGTTTGGACCATGTGGCCGTATCATGAAGAACTCAGCAATGGTTATGTGAGTATATACAAACGAACGATCTCTCAAATTATCTTTTCCACATACTTGTGCGATGTATACATCGCGTGACGGCATAGACGAGAGAAAATGAGGCATTTTATTATACCGATACCCACCGGACGCTAGCAGAACTAAAGGAATAAGGATAACAATAATAACGATAATGACTAAGATAATAATAATAAAAAGAGAGAGAGAGAGACAGTGAGATAGAAAAAAAATAAGTCATCCGCGTAACGCGGCACACGCGAGCCGTTACTTATACACTTCAAGTCCTTCCGCAAACCGATACGACTTACGCAATATCACGTCTATACGCACTCTCGAGTAATTTTCAATAATCACCCGCCGAGCCGCAATTACCGGCAATTAATGCGGCTTCCCACCCAACATCCGCGTTTTCGTTTCTGAGGAGGCTCGATTGCGGAGATAGAGCAAACGGAAGAACACCAGAACGTCAAGGAAAGTCAGATATTTGTGTGCGTTAGCAAGAGCCACTGTATATATTCTGCACGTGTACATACGTGTGTTACGTGTGTAATTTTTATTCGAATGGCTTTTCGTTCGAAAGATTTTGTGCGGGAGAGCAAACTGAATTACCGACAGCAGCTGGTGAAAACTGTTTCATTTTCGTGTCCGTTAAACATGTTTATATGTTGCTGATTTATATTCGCGCAAAACGTGCGGAGGGATTTATTTTCCAAAATCCATCTGAAAGTACGCTATGGTAATTAATACTCCCAAGGCGACGCGACGTTATACCGTAGCAAAAACAAGCTGCAAAAGTCATTGATTTATTTTGGTCGTGCTTGTATGCATAAAACAGATGAATTTTTTCTTTTTTTTTTGCAAAACCGCGCGAAACGCGTATACAAGTTACGCAGAATTTTTGTTGTTTGCTCGTGTGTTGTCTTGTTTTTTGGATGTGATTTAAGCCGATTTAATGCAACCTCACCGATTCTCACGCGTAAATAAAGACTTGTATTTATGAGGCAATGAAACGTCCATTTCTTATTGGCAATTTTCGTATAAGATTACATCTTTGCAAAATTTCAAATGATTTAATAAGTGACACGCGTGAAATAATTAGAGTTAGACAAAATGACAGATATGTTATAATCGATTCTTAATTTAAGAATATCTATTATTCGAGGTAAGAAAACGACAGGTAATATTTTATGGTCGTGAATTACATTCGCGATAGACTGTCGTTATTAAAAAGCATTTATCCTACTCATTGGGACTTCTTCTTTATCATTTTACTACTGGTAGGAAGACCTTAGAGATTTCTGACGTTACCTGACGTCACCTGTGCCGTGACGCGCGAGCCGCGAAAATTCAAATTTCAAATTGACTTTACCGTACATTAATCTTCGATACATAATTGTAATAATGATACAAGGATTAAAATTTGCAGTATTGCTCGGAAACTTAATGTATGTCGCTTTTTTCCGCGGTGAATAAATTTAATGTATGCACGGGTACGTGTAATTAAATAATAAGTCGTTTTAGATATGCAAATAAGAAAAATAAATAACATGTGATCCAAAAAAATAATTTACTCGCAATCAGAAAAAAGGGTATATATTTTTCCAGACTGAAATATGCAAAATGTTATGCTTCAAAACGTGTAATAGAATTTACAATGCTAAACATGTATTATATCGAATAATAATGAATATTTCTATTTAAATAATTGTTAAATATCAGTTCACATTGATACTCTTTCAAACCAGATAACTATTAGACATATTATACATAATAACCTCGATAATTAAAACGTAAAAGTTCAAACATAAACATACCCGATTTTTAAAATAGCCAATTTGGAGTTTTAAACAAAGATTCGTTTAGAATAAATTTATCGATATCGCAGCCGCATCATGTTACGCCTGTTAAAGTACCTACTTAAAAATCAAACTCTCACTAAAAGTAATGGAGAGATGATCCAATGTGCTTCTGTACCAAAATGCATAATTTAAATAAATTAAACTCCGTTTAAAGTGCTGAACATAAAATTAAATTTAAATTTACTACTCCGTTCGTAAAGACAGTCGTCAAAGGAAGCAAAAAAAAACAATTCTACACGAGCTACCGTTGCTCATAAAATTCTTAACCGCGCGCGCGTACTTTCTTCCTGAACTCGGTTCTTGCCCTTTAAACCCGAGTGTCTGTCTCTCTCTCTCTTTCCCGCCAACCTAAATCAAACGGTCACTAAGCTCTCCCCGCTTTGACTTTCAAATGTCGCGCATCGTATTTCGAGTACTTAAAAAGCCGCAGGAAGCACGCACAATGAATCGGAAAACAATGATGACTCAAAAGTTAAAAGTCCCGAAAGGCTATGCACGCAGACGTAAGTGCGATCTCTAGACGCGCGCGTCACCCGACATATTCCGATGCAACGTATGTAAAATTTCCCTCGACAAGCGGCTCTCCTCGAAACAATCCAAAAATACCATTAATTAGCAAACAATCAATTGTGCAGCCCGAGGAAAAAGGCATCGTCGCACACTTATTCGGCGTTGCGTTGCACGCGATCCACGCGTGTGCGCGCGCTCGTGATGGTTATGCAAAAGAGAGAAGTCGCGAAACCGGCCATTATATTATATACGCGCGGCGCACAGAGCTCAAATAAACAAACAAAAACTAATGTGAGATATATCACTAACGAGCTGAGGATGAATTAACTTGGTAATCAATCAAACATTATATTTTCGATTAGACGGCTTGATCGGATTGGTATGGATTTGATTGCTAAAAACGCGATTGGCTTTATGATCGAAAAATCGGTAATATTTTAAGAAAACGCATCGATTATAGAGCGAAAGTGCGTGGTTTCAAAAGCGTATCGTTCAATTTTGATAAGGTTAACTTGTTGATACCTAATTTGCAGTTCACAGTTTATGAGTTTAACAAGAGCTATTATAATCGTACATTAATAAAGTGAGTTTCCTTATAGAATTCAGCAATATGTAAAATTGTTTACTTATCTGTCGGCACGTCGGCGAAGTATTAACGACTTGCAAAATGATCATCTCGCGCAGGAAAAGCTGCCTCCGCGTGTCCTTTTCGGTAATGACCGTGCACCAATCACCTCGTATAACGAATACGTTGTTTGTACGCCTACAAAAAAAAAAAAACAAGAAAAGATCACTGGAAGGAACAATTAATTCGTTAACGATCGAGCGCGAGAGTTTACCATTACGTCAGTGCAAGCCAGAAAAAAAATTTCAAACGAAATGCGCGATATACACCGGTGTTTCTGTATGGCTTCGTACATACAAACACATACACGCGCACGGCACTTGATAAGCAATGCGTATACAAGAGCGGCGCGCATATATATATGTGTGTGTGTGTGTGTACCTCGGGTGGCCAGCAGCAGTCGTAGCGGCAGGCAGCACGCGCGTGTACAAAAGTGCGCATGCGCAGACGGAGCTCAATTGTTTTCCAGTTAAAAACGCGGCGCGAACCTCGGCACTCAGTATGCGCGAGACTGTCGTCGACACGAGGGATCACAGACACCGCGATCTCCCGACACTCCGTCAGTGCGATACAGAAAAAAAACGAAAATACACGCGTGAACGTTCGATTGTACATATATACAGAGAGAGAGAGAGAGACTGCAATCATGGTCGGTACTGTCAGACTGAACGCGCCGAAAAGGGGCAAAGGAGATGTGCAGGTGCAGGAGAAGCCGATGCGGTACGCACTGTACGTGTGTCTTCGACAAGTGATATTTATATTGTTTCCTTTTGAGAGAATGGGGTGTAAGATATTGCTGCTGTGCTTGGTTATCGGTAACTGGAACTTGGTTGATCTTAGTCTCTACAGGAATCGATCTGTCATGGTATACAATTGTGCATTCTCGTATGGGAAAATCATAAACGAGCCATCGGCAAATTGAGCGTCTGTTGTGTTTTACTTATCTATTTTGCTAACTAGAAAATGTAGGTAAATTTTACTGCTTCTACACTTATTTTTTCTACAAATCCTCATTTCTACAACATCTTTCATGATTTTGCTTTGCCGGCATAAAGTATCGTTTATCATCGCTGCATAGTATCATCAAACTTTCGAGATTAATCGAGTGCTTCTCTGATACAAAGCTCCGCGTCACGTCTGTGAAATGTGTGCTCTTCATATTAAATCCATTATTGGAACTTGAATTTATCTTGTGCCAATCGTGTGTGTATTAACACAATTGTGTTAAAGTTGCAAGCAATACATTCTTGAATCCTATTAATCACGGTAAATTTTGCAATTGAAAATACACTTTTCAAAACATTAACTTTCTCGCCATTTGGTCATACCTAACGTTTCTCTGTAAAAGTTTTCTTCCAAACCACAGCCAGGCGTTCACGAAACACACGCACGTTCATGAATAACTTAACGATAATCATGCATGCTTAAAATCCACAGCGAAAGCAACTGAGAAATTCATTAATAATTATCTCGAACGCTTCTGTCAAAATACTTTGTTCGTCTCATTCGCTTCTATCTCCCTTTTAGTGCCTGTTTAAAAAAGTTGTGTTGCGCGTGCCAGACAAAGTTGTAAAACAACGTCACAGCTGTATTCCAAGTGTAACAATAACTTCATAATACGCTTACTCCAATCTGGGGTAATCTCTGCGATTTGCACCAAAATATATAGAGATATCCGCCAGGAAGATGACGCAATCGAGACTTCGGCAAATAATCAAAGCTCGCCGGTGTGTATGTGTATGTGTGTGTGTGTGGGGGGAGGGGGGCAGGAATCGTTAACCAGCGTGGGAAAATGCCGCGTAACGTGAGCTTGCAAGTTCTAAACACACGGTGGCACGTGAGAGCGACGCCGACGCACGTCGACATTCGAATCCCGGTGTGGAGCGAACCTGTGACTATATGCGCTGTACGTTATACCGTCTTCGTTATCATAATGTCGCGGCGACGTGACAGCTCGGCCATGTACACAAGCCAACAAATTTGCCACATAAGTATTAAAAAAAAAGCGTTTCGTTAATGAGGCACGTTACTGCACTCATCAAAGTTGTATCCATATAGTGAGCGGTTAGGGTTAAGCGACGTGCACTTAGCATTTTAAATCGGGTAAAATTTATTGGCCGTTTGACAGAGCGATCGTGAATTAATGCCGATTCCTACCGATCGAGAATGTGAATTTTTTCAATTATTTCGAATAGAGTAATCTATTGGTCAGGTTTAATATACATCGACTGTATGCCAAAGACGTAGTGGTTACGAGATATGGAAAACTGACGAATCATAATTTAAAATATAAACGTTCCCTAGTAATACATTGAGCGAGGCGCAATTATCATGAATCTAGGAAAGACTCGTACGAATTATACTTTCATGCTTTTTTTCCCGCGACGCGATGCTGTTACAAAAAAATTTGTTTCAATATATTCGCGGACGTATTAATTCCCTTTTTTTCCCCGACGATTCACCGGAGCTCGTGAAGACTGCATTGTTACATAAACTCCACATGACATTTTCGTATTTTTAATTCTTTTAATGCTCAATAAGCGCGTTGCGTACGTTTGCGCTTCGACCGGTCTGTTGAACTTATATATATATATACAAATCGAATAAACGCGGAAAGACACGAGACAATGGAATATCGGAGCCACTCGATTTTCGTTCCAATAATTATTCGTAACATGGAAGAGACGAACGAATCTTCTTATAGTAAACCAAAACCATATGCATTCAAAAGAATTTTAGAATAATCGTTGAATGGATATCATCTTGTTAATTGGTATTCAAATTGACATGGAGAAATACGTGATTTACAAAAAGAAAAAAGCTATCCATATAATCTCCATACCCTGAAAGAACTAGGCAAACGCGAACAGCTGATCAACTAATTCGCTCTTTTTCCTGTCCAGGACCATCCAAGATCCAGCCTCGCAGAGGCTGACATGGTACAAGCCGCCTCTCACCGTCCTTGTCATCAAGAAGGTCCGTGACTCGTCGGTACTGCCTCCGTTCGTGCAGCTCGTCACCTGGCTCATAGCGGTGAGTATATTATATACCCTCTCTCGTGCATATATGTATATACACCAGTTTCCTGCGGTGCACGCTCTCGGTTGCCCTCGGACACCGCAAAGGAATCATTCCCGTATGGCAATTGGCCATATACCGCTGCGACCCTGAGCTGGCCGATACCATTCCGTGCCCGATCTCCTCTTCCGCTCTCTTTTTCTCGGTTCATTGCTTCTGCTTCGTGCCGCAGAGACGGGAGAGAGAGAGAGAGAGAGAGAGAGAGAGAGAGAGAGAGAGAGAGAGAGAGACAGAGAGAGAGAGAAAGGAGAGAGGAGAAATAAACACGCGACTTCCTTCGCGTAAATTACGCGGATTTACGATCCTCTCGACGCTACTGCTCGGCTGCTGACCCTGATCCTTGCGTTCAGCGCGAATATACGTGCGCGACTCAGAAGCTTCTCTTCTTTGGATTTTTGTGACTTTGCTTGTTGTATTAAAGTCCGCCGATGACAGTTATTGGTTGTTGAAATACTTCAAAGTACCAATCTACCGTGCCTCGAAGAGATATTATTTTCATTTGTCATGTACATAACGATCTAAAATCAGATAGCGAATTCTCAATTCGGCCAATCTTCAGTGTTTCTAGCTTGAGAGCACAATCTAGCGTTGAGAAATAAACATTTCAAAATCATAATAAATTTACGCAGTTCGTCCGAGTCGCAGTAAATTCAACTAATGAAAGTCAAAAGCTTCTGCGGTATCACATTTAGAATGTCCGTGACGTAGATAACTACTACATAGATACGCGTTATGTCAGCTGTTACCAAGTGTCAATAACTTTATGCGATCGTTACTGTACATTAGAGTTAATATTGACTGCGGATACATTATAATCACCTCAGTTGGTGATCATCGATCTTGACGAAACTAGCAAACAGTGAAATGAAACTGTCAGAAGACTTATTAGAAATTCACATAATTATGTTGCTTATATTTCATGTGCATCATTATTAAATTTTTAAATATAAAATTTAAAAAAAAATCAAAACTTTAAGGGCAAGGAAAAAAGAAAATAGATATTTCTTATCGATTGAAAACATCAGTTAAGAAGTTTTTCGCTATTTTACGGCTTTATTTTTGTAAACCTGCCATAAATATCCCACAAAAAGAAAGGATAAACAGGATCCTTCAATTCAAACACTCGAAGAGTTCTTTGACTTGTAGATATAGAGGTTTTAAGAGCCCAAACTCATCTCTTTTCCATCGGGTTTATTATCCAGCTGTACTCGTCGATCTCTCAGACAGACACTTTGATTGATAATTCGCCTATATGCCTAGTACGTGCCAATGCTCAAGCTTTATGTCAAATCTCGATGAATATCGCAAATCAACCTCTCCACGTCAAAAGCCAATCACGAGCTTCGATTCCATTCTATATATACATTAAGCTACTCTAATCCTCCGAAGTATATACGTTTTTCATTTCGAAAATTTTGTTTATTTTTACTTTGGCTAGCCAGATGAAGATTATTGATGTAAGATTTACAAAATTCAACATATATTTTGAAAAATCGCTTTTTTATGTGCATAAAACACTGTTCGAGGATTATAAGATTAAAGATTCTAAATACAATATACAAAATTGAAAATTCCAAATAATGATTCCTGGTATACATAAGAATAATTTAATAGATATAGCATTAAAAGTAGCATTTCTCTTCGAATCCAAAGTGTAATTCGATGAAAGTAAGAATTTCCTACGATTTTTGAACTGTTCGATACACCTACACTCAATCCAACTTTTTCTCACTTATAAAATATTGGGTCCAGAGAAGCGATTTACTCACATTGGATTTCAGACACATTTCAGAAGCTGGCGATAAGTCGTGAAATGACGTCCATTACGTGGAACTTGTGAGAATAAGCGGAGAGGCACGTCTCGGCGAGTTCGGCAGCTCGTCGGGGGGCTCGCTTCTTCGTTTCTAAATTACAGCCGAGATCGTGGAAACAACCGACGGGGGGTCTCACAAATTACTCACTTTTCGTTCGACATTGCGAAAACTCGGTTTGCGCAATTGTGATATTGTGCGCGAACGGAGAGACGGACAACATATTTGTCTTCTCTCTGATCGCGTTCGCGCGTATCTCGTGGGACATCGGACGGAAAAACTGCGCGTCTAAACTAAAGTATTAAATTCGATTATTATTATTTATTTTCTGTCTGTTTTGCTTGTAGGAGAAGCGAATGGTGGTGTTTGTGGAGGCCTCGGTTATGGAGGATCCAGCCTTGGCGAGGGACATCAGGTTTCAGGGTGTCCGAGATGTACTGCAGACCTTCAGAGATGGCACCGACGATCTCCAGGTAATTGCTCATTTTGCAAACTCGTGTGTATGTGTGTGTGTATAAATATATGCGAATTCGTGACATTAGTTGATGGCGGTGTTATCTCATTGCGCGATTATGTCTTATGACATCTGGCTGTTCGTAGTTCGCGACTCTTGAATTACTGTGTTTTCCTTTGAAATTGGCTACGTCTATCGTTGAATTATCAGTTGCTTTTTACGATATACTCTTGTAAACACTTGTGAACACTTTTCTAAATGGACATTTGTTTTCTTTACATTGTACTAGTACTTGAGAACAAGAGTAGCAATAACTTTACTGACCTTCTATACTTTATCAACCGCTGCAATACAAATTTATTAATCAATCTCATGTTTCAGGATCGTATCGACTTCATCGTCTGTCTGGGAGGAGATGGAACTCTTTTGTACGCAAGTCTTTTGTTCCAACAATCCGTACCACCTGTCATGGCATTTCACTTAGGCTCTTTAGGATTTTTAACGCCATTCGAGTTCGACAACTTTCAAGAACAAGTCACAAACGTTTTGGAAGGTATGTCCCGCTGTGTGCACCGAATCGCCATAATAAAATTAAAATTCATTTACCTTTTATCCACATTATAAAACACTTTGTGTGTCTTATAGGTCACGCAGCCCTCACGCTCAGAAGTCGACTGCGCTGCATAATAATGCGTAAGGGCGAGGAGGGCCAGCCCGCCAAGCCGCCGACGAATCTCTTGGTGCTGAACGAGGTAGTGGTCGATCGCGGACCATCGCCCTACCTCTCCAACATCGACCTCTTCATCGACGGCAAACACGTGACCAGCGTTCAGGGTGACGGCCTCATCGTAAGCACACCCACAGGCTCGACGGCCTACGCCGTGGCTGCCGGTGCTAGTATGATACACCCTTCGGTACCAGCCATCATGATCACACCCATCTGTCCACACTCGTTGTCTTTCAGACCAATCGTCGTACCTGCCGGAGTCGAGCTCAAGGTGAGCTTTTTTTTGTTCTTCTGGGTCATAAGGATTTGTTTGTTTACACGTGGAGACGATTAACTGTCTCGTTAGTCTCAGGAATTTGTAAATCGAAGTAAAAACTGTACTGTAAAATGTTTACAAAGTTAAAAAATTGTCAACCTTTTTTGACGATTACCGTTTTTCTTTGATAAAGCAATTCTTTTAAAGCAGTTAAAAGCGTTTTTAGGGGATAAATTTAATTTCAAATTAGTTCACTGAGAAATGAAAACCAAATTAATGATAGTTGATTGTACTATCGACGTATCGACTAATTGGTTCGTTCACCCGCAGATCTCAGTATCACCAGACAGTAGGAATACCTCGTGGGTGTCGTTTGACGGCAGAAATCGACAGGAACTGTTTCACGGAGACAGGTGAGCACCTAAAGAACGACATTAACCACAGTCCTCCATCTCTTTTCAGATCATGGCGAACAGCAGGGCACGCAGTACAGCCTACGTCTCGTTCGATGGTCGCAATCAGCAAGAGCTACGCGTTGGGGACAGGTCTGTCCCGTCTAAAAATTAGCTAGACTATCATTTAAATTCTGATTCTCCTAGAAAATCTTTTTCATATCTTTTTTAATTCGGATCGATCGGACATTGTTATGAAATTTCATATTCTTTGAATTTTGTATGCCTTGACGTGTCTGTAAAAAGTAGAATAAATTAAATTCTTAACAGTGTCCATCTATTGCATATTTACGTCATTCTAAAATTTAAAATTAAATATCTTCTTTGAATGGGAACTTATTCTGATACTTCATCAAGGACTTTGACAACAAACATTTTCAAAGACTAGCTTCTCTAAATACTGTACAATGCAAAAAACTATGTCTTCGCTCTTCTTCGATAATAAACAAAGAATCACCATTAATAAGAATGACACGAATGAGACTTGGGCTGTGGGCTGTCGCTGTTCAGGTGACGGGATTCTTCTCACATTCTACGAACAACCTCATTTTACTTATTTTATTTATGAACTTTTCTTCGGTATCATTTGTCTCTTGTATTTTAAGATTTTCGCTTTAAATTCAATGCATGAAATAATTAACCTTTTTTTAGACAAAAGAAGTTCACTAACGATATAGGGTCATTAGGTAATGTCAATAAATGCAACGTTCGTAATAATTGTAGGTCGATTTTTTAGATTATAACAAAACACACGATCCTACACAACGATTACAATGATCCTACGTAATTTTAAAGATTGAAATTTGTAAGAAAGCAGCACATCAAAAGATTGTACTTATTTATGCCATATTAAACATAAACAGACAAATTACTGCGTTATGAGAAAGAAATAACTTTTTAATCTTACAACAATTTTTAAAAATGCAATAATTCTCATAGCATTTGATTTTTGTAATATTAGCACCAATCAAAGTGCAATTTTCTTACACTTGTTCCGTTAATCAGAATCGATTAATGAAAAAGCTAATAATTACTTCATTATTCCAGTTTGAGGGTGACGACGTCTATATACCCAGTGCCGTCGATTTGCGCCGCGGATCAGATAACAGACTGGTTCGATTCTCTGGCCGAGTGCTTACACTGGAATGTCCGCAAGAAGCAGAAGCACCTGGACGAGCTCAGCGATCTAACTCATTCCTCCAGTAATGACACCCTCGACTCTCTCGATCGCGACAGTTAGAGTGGATAGTTCTTACGTTCGAAGAGAAAGTTCACGATTTAAAAATAAAAAAAGAATCAAGAAGAAAGAGAGAGAGATAGAGAGAGAGAGAGTGAGAACTGAGAAAATACTGCTGTAGAGTGTAGTACGAGAGTCGAAGATTGTGCGAAAAGTTGAGTATTGTTTTCGCGATCGACTCGGTCGATTTGGGCAGCGGACAGAAAAACAACAATGTCATAGGTTCATAGACAAAACTGTTGCACGGCGATCGCGAGATGATCGTTCGACGTATTTTTTAACTCTTAGAGAGTAAAAGTAGCGGATCAATTCACGAAGAAAATGATTTGGACGGAGCGGAATGAGAGGAAATAATGATTGCCTACATCGTAATGCAGAGTGTCGTCCTTTTTCGTAGCGATATAAGCAATGTGCAGTTATTAGACTTGTTTCCTGAATAAAGAAAAGGGAGACTTGAGATATAGTCTCTTAAGAGAGAAAGAGATGATGATAGTTTTAAATATTATTGTGTATATGTGGAAAAAGTAACGGTGTAAATGCAAGATTTTTAAATGAAGAAGATCACAATTATTATTATTTTTTATTATTATTATTCTTAATATTATTATTATCATCATCATTATTGCAATGATTATTATTATTATTATTATTATAAAGCCTTGATGGAATTTCGTAAGTCTAGCGAAATATGTCGTCTCATAAGCTACAAGACAATATTATACACAAAACAGACATCGTGTTCCTGAGCAATCAAAAGATATACGAGGGTAACATTGATGAAGAGTGAATTAGCGGGTCGTGCGAGTAGAATTGAAGATTCGATCGATTACCAGTTTTTTCTTGTATCGATGATAAACAAAATCCTTCTAGATGAACTTGTTGTAAATGTTAAATGATATTTCCTATATTCTTTTTAATAAAATAATTTTTGTACATAACACTTGTGGCTTTATTACATTCCGTAACCAATCTCTATGTCCAACATATTGAATTGCACTTTCAAATATAAAGATTCATTTTTTTCGATGAATGTTATAAAAAAAGTTTGCATAAATGTTTTCTTTATATAACATCTAAAAATGCACCTCATCTATTAAGTCAAAATCAGGAAATAAATTTGTGCTATTGTATAAAATAATTGTATAGTATATTTGTATATTAGTATGCTATGATTTAATTACATATGTGTTATTTAGTATAACAAAGGCATTCAATGAACAACGAAACAAAGTTATTTATCGTGTCGTTATTGCAGATATTTTTAATGAAAGAGAAAGTCATTTGAAATGCACAGACTTTTTATATTTTTTAGTGAATTTTAACATTTCAAGACTTATGTTCCTCCTTTATATGGTATCTCTCCCTTATCAGAATCTATAAGTTCGGTAGTCTATAATAATTATAATTAAAGCGAGCAAAATATTTATTACATTTGTTACATTCATTTAATACATTATATTATTCCAAATCTATTTATTATTACATTGATATTAATTTTATAATAGATAAAATTATTGCTGTAGCGAGTAGCTGCAGTGATATTTGTCGATTCTGTAATCTCACATCTACAATTTGTTATTATCTATAGAATAATGTATGCAGTGACTTGTGTGAATTCTACGTAAATTATATTAAAGGATTCACTAAACATATCACCAAGAAATGCAAATTAAATGGATAATTAAATTTTAAATGCAATTGTGGTTAGAATAGATATTTTGGTATATTGGGTATATAATTTTAGATAATAATAATTATTTATAGCAAAGTTAAAAGATTTAGTATTCCCTTTCTGTGCCAATAATTGTCGGAGAATTGTGACTCTGATTAGGGTGCATGTGCATAGTTGATAAAAACTGAATTGATAGTTTCGAAGAAAATCAATTTATATCCATTTAAATAATTGTTTGTTCACCAATTGCGAACATTGGTTGGTGAGAATGGTTGTATTACAAATATAATATTAATATAACATAATAATAAATATAATTTATGAATTAATATAAGTAATGCATACTTTTTTGGTAATTGTAGATTCAACTAACAGCAAGGTTTTAATATAAAATTTTTCTTATAATATTTCATATTTTCGTAAGCTTCAGTAACTTAAAATTAAAAGAAGAAGATGTTTTCACGACATAGAATCTATTTTACGATCAATGTCTTACAATATATAGCAATTAATCATGTTTGAATTACGCAGGCTTTAGTATCATGTGTATTCCTATGTTTACATAAATGCGGGGGAAGTATACGCGAACATCGCCGATGTTTAGAACGTGCTACTTTCAACACGTGCTTCTCCAGAGTACAATTAAAAGTCAGTAACCATAAAAATCAAATCTATTTACTTATTCACCTTTTCTCATGAATCCAGTTTGCAACACCACGTTTGCATAACCAGGAACTTAAATACTACAGAATCTTTTCCAGTCTAAAATTTTATTTTGAATGTATTTTATATGATGCATAAAAAGCAAACTTTCAAGCTGCAAAATAAGCTGTTTATTTAATTAGTTCACTTGTATTACATTTAAAATTGGAACTCATCATCTCAACTGATTTAGAATTAGGGAAGTACGTGCATGATAATAATATCAACGTTCGTCTTGTTTCTTTTAATATAAAACGCTTTTTAGCTTCGTTTCTTATGTATTTCGTTAAACTATGGCTAACTAAAATTTATTTTATTCAAGTACTTACGCTTCTGTAAGCTAAGGCTTTCAGTTCATTTCTCAATCTGCAACTGTTGCGGGCAATCGCATTTTCTAAAGCGGTGTAAAATTCATAATGTCAAAGGTTAGTTAGTAATTTTTAACTGTATTTGTACATCATTTTTATTATAATTTTAATGTAAAGTCATTCTAGAGCTACAAACATACCTATTTTTTATCCTTATAAAGGAAGCTTTGTAATGGTGAAATATTTTTTTTTCAAAGAATGTTACAAGAATATATCTCAAGTATTTCTGCATAAACGTGCATATGTGCATGTGTGACATGAAATATCTCAAGAATAAGACCACCGACTTCGGTATTGTACAACTCATTTTCTTAAAAAAAAAGAGTAAATCATACAATAAAATAAAAAATATTTTTTAGCAGTCATGCGACAAGAAACAAATATAAATAATGAAACAAAGTCGATATAATCATTTCTGCGATAGATGACTCTATAAATACACATAGGGGAAGGTGGGGCGTCACGGGCACCCTAACTTTAATTTAAGATTGTATTAAAAATCGATAGATTCGAATTATAAGAAAAATTACAATAAGTAAATAATACTATTAAGAAACAGGATTGACCACAAAAATATTATATCGAGAGGTATTTTTTAATATAAAATTGAAAAATTAAAGCGCTCAGAAATGCTCTACGTGCCCCACTAGTGGGGCATAGGTGGCAGGAGGGTGGGGCACGAGTAGCATGGGCTATAATGGATAATGTGAGCTTACAATTATTGTTGCGTGCGATACCGCCTTTCTGCCTCGTGCAGCGAGGCTTCTTGAAAGCGCGGGCTATCGCGTCCGCTACTCCGAGCAGAGGAGTATGAAATGCCGCGTGCGCGAGGGTTAGGTG